>JALLOT010001069.1:0-16370 GCA_036939595.1 Thalassiosira livingstoniorum | reverse complement strand
CATTGATGCCATTGGGAATGGGAGCAGTGGATCCAAAGTCTCCATCTCCTTATCTCGAAAGCCGAAACGACACAGCAATAAATATCAAGAGCTCGATGTTCCGGACTCCTCGTCCTCCTCGTCATCGAACCTTAAGTACAAGCCGTTATCGAGGCAGTCTCATCCGGAGCTATCGAGTTCTTCCGCTGTCATTTGGTCCAATGAGCACCACGACCTCCATGAACTCCACGAACTCCATGAGCTTCATGAGATCGGGGAACACCGCCCGGAAGGTCCCGACTTCCACGAGCCCCACAAGCCCCAGAACCACCACGACCATCCCAACGACCACAACGACCCCGCCCGATCCTTCAACGAATCCACCAGCACCGCCTCCACCTGCCCCCTGTCCAAAATGGCCTTGGACGAATTGAGCCACGATGCCAGTTATGGGAGTTATGCCTCCAGTGGCAGGAGTGGCAGTTATGGCGGTGGTAGCGGAAATGGTGGCAGTGGCGGAAGTGGCAAACGAAGTAGTATCAAAAGCATCAAGAGCAATAAATCGACGAGTACCAACGGGAGCAGCATGAGTCCAAACAGTCGCGCGTGCAGTAGTTCCGATGGAAGTTGGGGGGAGGAGGATTTGACTCAGTTGAGAGTGTTTTATCAGGGGAAGAAACATTCGTCGTCTGGTGGCCATCATCATCATCATCATGGGCATCGTGGAAGTGGAAGTGGTGGAGGTGGTGGGAGTGGGAATGGTAGAGGTGGAAGTGGAAGTAGAGGAAGTCGACGGAACAGCCAGCCATCGTTGGTCCCCACCGAAGTCTTGGCAACGCTCGCCAATCTCTCCATTCTGGAAGAAGGTCCCGAAGACTTTCC
This sequence comes from Thalassiosira livingstoniorum, assembly GCA_036939595.1. NCBI lineage: Eukaryota > Bacillariophyta > Thalassiosirophyceae > Thalassiosirales > Thalassiosiraceae > Thalassiosira > Thalassiosira livingstoniorum. Next base: position 15,509 of record JALLOT010001069.1, on the reverse strand, counting down.
GTCGGAATCGCCCCATTCGCTGCATTAGAGGAGGCCGCAGTTCCATCAGAGGAGGTCCCATCCCATCACGTCCATTAGTTACCATTCCGAGGTAGAATCGGAATCGACTCCCGTGGCATCCGGGGCAGCAGGAAAGCAGCAGAAATCGTTGCGCAACAAGGCAGTCATTGGCCAAGACGAATTCCTCATGCGACCTCAATTCAAACAACGAAAGAGTTCGCCGTACAAACTTCCTTCGTCTCGAGGGTCCTCCGCCCATTCTGCGAGTGCCGCCAAAGCCATCCAAGCCGTCGATGACGATTCCACCAGCATGACCAACATGGCGAGCAGCATGACCAACACGGCCCCCCTCGCCCCACCAGCCCCAATCATCAAAAAGTCCGTCAAACTCAGCTTCAAATCCTCCGAAGCCGATCCCCTCTCCAAACCCCAATTCGATCACAGGATATCCAACGGTACCTCCTCCTCTTCCTCGGTCAAGAAATCGCAAAAGTCACTTCGGTTGAAAGCGTTGAGTAACAAATCGGACAATGCGCACAACGATGGAGGAGGAGAGGATTCCAAGTCCTCCCTGTTTCGACCGCAGTTCAACCACCGTCGTTCTTCGGGAGTCTCGTTAGTCCGTCCCAAGAAATCACTGAGACTCAAGGCCGCTGCGGCTGCCAAAGCTGCCAAAGGAGGAGATCGAGGAAGCGACAAGAATGACAAATTCGACAAACTCGCCCAACACGACAAACACGACGATGTCGACCACACCAACCTCACCGCACCCACATTCTCCCACCGCCGATCCTCCACCGATTTCGAATTCCCCAAACCCGTCTCCGCCTGCATCGTCTTCGTCGACCTCGAAGGCTATTCCAAAACCTCCGACAAACTCCAACGCCACCTCACCTTCGACTTTATGAATACGCTGCGCAAACTCCTCACGTATGCGTACGATGGAAGGAAGCCCGATCGCAAACATGTGGAAGATTACGTGATACTTCCCACGGGGGATGGGGCGGCGGTGTGCGTCATGAATGCGCCGAGGAGCAAGGGGAACACGAAAGATCTCAAGACTACCGAGGAGACGGCATTGTGGATCGGTTCGTCATTGTTGTTGTGGGCGAAGCACTGCGATGTGGGGCTTCGTGTGGGGTTGAATTCGGGAGAGTTGACCATCGTCGAAGATCCGTACGGGGATCCCAACGTGTGCGGGGATGCCATCAACATGGCCGCAAGAATCATGGACACGGCCCTCCCCGGGCAGATATTGGCGAGTGCCCAGACGGTGGTGCCGAATTTGACCATGTTCGTGGAGGAAGTGAGGGAGGGGAAGAAGGGGGCGGTGGAGAGGGAGTTGAAGAGTCCGTACATGAAGTATTCGGTGAGTTCGGATCCGAGTGAGGTGGTGGTGAAGCATGGGGTGACGACGTTGATTCAGAGTATTACTTGTACGTTGAGTCCTTTGCCGGAGGATGAGGATGTGAATGATTTGAGGAGGTCCAAGTCCAAGTTGCAGTTGCAGCAGTTGATTAAGAAGGAGCGGGCCTCGTTTCAGATGAGGCGATTGTCCTCGTCCGATGTGGATTTTGGTGCCTCGTGTCAATCATTGTCCTACAACAACAATAACAACAACAACAATAATCTCGACGCCTCCGATTACCAACTGGACGAACTCTCGTCCAAACTCCAACTCTCCCAAAAACCACAAAAGGTCGGCACGCACCACACCCCCGTCACCAAATGGTACATGAAAATCAAACCCACCGAAATGAAATGCGACCACGGACAAATCAAAGCCAAAGTCCTCCCGCGAGAATTGATCCGACGTCATCGAAAAATCGCCTTCCTGGGCATCACCCAAGACAATTTGTTCGAGGCATTTTCCAAAGTGATTGATCAGTGTCCGAGTAAGAGGTGGGAGAAGGTGTATATTTTCTTTCCGAGCGATGGGTGTTTGCAGACGTTGACCAAGTATTGTGATGCTTCGGCGGATCAGATTACGTTGCACAAGTATTTGAATCAGCAGACGTTGTTTGCGTTGTTGAAGGATAAGGTGGAGGATTTGAGGTTTTTGGAGTATGATGAGATTATGCATTGTGGGAGTTATTGGGATTGGTCGGAGCCTGGGGGATTCATTCACATTAGTCCTTTGACTTGGTACGTTTCTATTTGTCACTGCCAAATGAGTGTTGGAAGCACCGGTGTCATTTCATACCCTCAACTAATATTTCACACTCCCTTTCCCTAATTTTTGTGTGCAGGGGAGCAAATCCAAAATCATGCCCAGCGATGAATTACTACTGGAACTCCAAGGTCGCCAGTGCAGAATACAAGGTCTACAAGGACGGCTTAAAGTACTTGTTGAGAGTGGCCAAACCTTTTGAAAAGTTTAAGTTGGAAGATAGAGGCACGATCGAAAATCAATGAACAAATATTAAAAGATGGATCATTCACACACAAAGCTGAGCCACTCCAAGTTTTTCATTGTACAAAGTTAGAAATATTGGCGAAGATGGGTCATGTCGTGGATGCAGTGCTACTATGAAGAAACTTTACTTTATCGAGATTGAAGCCGCGAGAGTTGACAGACATTGCGCTTTAATTGCAATTCTGTTTCTTTTGTCAGGCTTCGTGATGCAATTTTTGACCAAGCAGATGCTTCTGCTTGTATCCTAGTCTAGTGTAATAATCAGACCAATTGTAATAGTAGCTGAGAACAATTATATGCCATTCTCTTCCACACTAAGAGTTTTGATGTTGATCTGAGGCTTTGACATTTCCAAAAGGTGCTGAACTATGTTCGGGCTATGACCCATTAGAACAAGCATCATCTGGATGGTTTCACTTTTTGTCCTCATAATTCACACTGTTTCTAGATGCCTGTAACTTTCCCTTTCCTTGATAAAAAGCCGAAGTAGACTGATTTTTGGAGCAAAGAAAAATGAATAGGAGATTCATGATAAGACAATTCGATGAGAAAAGTTCAAATTGAATATGCAAAACAAACTTTTACAGAAGGAAGGACAGAAATGAAAGTGAAACAAGGAAAAACTTCGCACATGAAACTTACAAAAAGGCATAACACACTACTATTCTCATAAAGTTACTTTTTGTTTCATCCAAAAACTTCGAAAGTCAATATGAAAAATTAATAAAACAAAATTCTGTATGTGCACAATAAAAATAATGGTCTAAGCTCTGCAATCAGCAGCATAGAAAAGAATACAGTTACAGGTTGTGCAAAAGTGCCAACAGCAGTAAACGAAGAACAATGACAGCAAATAGCAGTCATGAGCAAAAATGAATTCCACACTTAACGTACAGTAGAATATTCCAAAAAGCAATAACAGAAGTAGAAGAAGCTACAAAGAGCCTACAATATAATCTACCTTAAAACAAAAAAACAACGAAAAAAAGAATCAAATCTACAAAAATCAGAGTTAAAAGCGCCCGTCAAACAAACTCAGAAAAGATCCTTCCAATTAACCTAGAAAAGGACCAAGTAAGATGCTCACAAAAAGAACTGAAAATGGACCCCAACAAGGCTTACAAAAAAGGACCTGAAAGAGGGCAAATAAAAGGACCCACAAAAAGACCCAGAAATGGATTCTAACTTGGACATGGAAAGGGACCAAAACCTACAAAGAAATACCAAATAATAAAATACCACCACATTACAAAAAGTACAAACGATGCAGAATCCACAGAAGAACTTCTAATATAACCTACAAAAAAACACACAACACCTAAAAAAATCTCCAGAAAACAAAGTTACACGATATGAGAAAACTGATAAGATGATTGCAATCAACTACAATACTGACTAATACTGACTGTAGCACAGTGAATATGTCAACTATTTGTGGATATGTTCATTATAAAGTCTGATCATGTGGAACATTCAGTATACGAAAAAATTGCCTTCATCACATTTTGAATACTTCCTCTGGTTCAAAAGTGCAGTGTCCATGAGAGTGATCTATATTTTTATGTATATGCAAGTGGAAATTACTTCTTTTGCTGATTAGCAGCTACAAAGCTTCCAGACAGTCAGAGGGCAGTGGAGGGTTACAAAATCAAGTGAAAGTAGCAGCTGTAACAATTTTGCTCATAATTTGTATTCATTAATATTTATGACAATGGAGAATGAAACATTTTCATTGCCCAGAGATCTACTACAATAACAATACAATATTTAGGTAATCAGTTAATGACAATGTTTTAGGTAACATTTGATCTGTGGTGGTTGTTCTGTATTCTTTAACAGTTTTTCATCATTCACTTTTTGGAAGTTGGAGGGTGTGATGCCCTGAATATTTTGGGTGGCATGAGTAGACTCCCACTTAAAATAGACAACAATGGGTAATTATTAATACCCAGAAGGTACTGAGAATTTCAGTTGTTCAATCCAAGATCCATGTTCACCAGTTTGCTGAATACATCATCCCACACAACAAAGCCTGCAAGAAAGCCTACAATAAAGACAAAACATCAACAAAAAACAATAAAATCTACAAAAATCAAAGATGATAGTATACAACAAATAAACCAATAAAAGATCCTTTCAATGAACCTAGAAAAGGACACAGTAAGATGCTCTTAAAAAGAGCTAAAAATAGACCAAAAAAGGCTTACTGAAGGACCTGAAAGAGGGCAAATGAATGGACCCACAAAAGTACCCAGAAATGAATTCTAGCTCAAACATGAAAAAAGTCCTTCAGAAAAAACTACAAAGAAATACAAAAACATATGAAAACACCACGTTGCAAAAAAGCAGGATCAATACAGAGATCACAAAAGAACTTCTGATAGAACCTACAAAAAAACACATAAAACCTACAATAATCTCCAGGAAGCAAAGTTACAATATATGAGAAAATCTACAAGATGATTGCAGTCAACTGAAATAATGAGTAATATGAATACTGACTGTAGCACATTGAACCATATATCAAAATATGTGTGGCTACATTCATTGATGAAACTCAATCATGCGGAACAATCAGTATGTGAAAAAAATCCTTTGTCGTACTTTTGGTACTTTCTCTCTCTGGTTCAAAAAATGCATTTTCCATGAGAGTGATTGATATTTTTGTGTGTATGCAAGTGAAAATTACTTCTGTTGCTGATTAGCAGCTGCAAAACTTCCAGACAGTCAGAGGGCAGTGGAGGATTAGAAAATCAAGTGCAAGTAGCAGCTGCAACCATTTTGTTCATAATTTGTATTAAATAAAATGTATGACAATGGATAATGAGATATGTTTATTGCCCATTGATCTACTACAACTACAACACAATACGTGGGTATGCTAATCACACTGTTTTGGGTAAAATGTCATCTATGTTAGCTGTTCTGTGCTCTTTAACAGTTTTGCACCATTCACTTCTTGAAAGTTGGGGTGTATGAGGGCCTGAATTTTTTGGTTGGTATGTTGGGATCCCCACTTAAAATAAACAACAATGGATAAACAACAACCCCCATCAGGTACTGAGAAATTCAGTTGTTTGATCCATGATTCATGTTCACTGGTTTGCTGAATACAACATCTCATACAATAAAACCTACAACAAAGCCTACAATAAAGACAAAAACATCATCAGAAAAACAATCAAATCTACAAAAAGGGGTGACAGCACACAAGGAACAAACTAAAAAAGATCTTTTCAATAAACCTAGAAAAGAATATAGAAAAGAATATAGAAGAATGCTCAAAATACCTAAAAAAGCCTTGCAAAAGAACCTGAAAGAGGGCAAATAAAAGTACCTACAAAAGACCCAGAAATGAATTCTAAATTGAACATGAAAAATAACCTTCAGAAAAACCTACAAAGAAACACCAAACAATAAAACACACCACATTACAAACAATCACAAAAATCACAGAATCCACAGAAGAACTACTAATAGGACCTACTAAAAACACAACTCCTAAAAAATCTCCATCACAAGATATGGGAAACTGACAAGATGATTGCAGTCAACTGAAATAATGAGTAATATTAATACTGACTGTAGCACAGTGACTCTGACAAGATGTTTGTGGCCACAGTTATTGACAAGCCTGACTACTATGAGGAACAATCAGTGTGTGAAAAAATCCTTTGTCACATTTTAATACTTTATCTGGTTGGTATAGTATCCAGTGTGATCAATATTTTATGCATCTGCATGTGGAAATTACTTCTGTTCCTGATTAGCAGCTACAAAACTTCCAGAAAATCAGATGTTTGTGGAGGATTACAAAATCAAATGAAAGTAGCAGATGTGACCATTATACTCATAATTTGTATTAATTAAAATGTATGGCAATGGAGAATGAAACTTGTTGATTTCTCAGAGATCTATAAAAACACAATAATTGGGTTCTTCAACAGTTTTTGCACTTTTCACTTTCTATAAGATTGGATTTTGTAATGACTTGAATGCTTTGGGTGGTATATTGAGACCCCAACTTAAAATAGACAGTTAAGGATAATCAGTAACTCCCCACAGGTACTGAGAATTTCAAGGGTTTGATCCATGATCCATATTCATCTCAATATACACCATCCAATACAACAAAACCTACAACAAAGCCTACAATAAAGACAAAAAATCAAAGAAAAATCGAATCTACACAAATCAGACATGACAGTGCATGGAAAATAAACTCACAAAAGATCTTTCCAATGAACCTAGAAAAGGACCTAGAAAGATGCTCACAAAAAGAACTCAAAATGAACCCCAAAAAGACTCACAAAAGGACCCAAAAGATGACAAATAAAAGGACCTACAAAAGACCCAGAAATGGATTCTAATGATCATGAAAAAATTCCTTAAAAAAAAACTACAAAGAAACAAGTAATAAAAAACACCACATCATGCAAAATTATACAGAATCCATAGAAGAAGTTCTAATAGAACCTACAAAAAAATACACAAAAACCTACAAAAAATCTCAAGAAAAATTACAAGTTATGAGAAAACTGACAAGATGATTGCAGTCAACTACAGTAATGACTAATACTGACTGTAGCACGGTGAATCTGTCAAAATATGTGTGGTCACAGACATTGATGAAGCCCATTCATGTGGAACAATCATTATGTGAAAAATACCTTCATCACATTTTGAAAACATTCTCTTGTGTCCATGAGTGTGATTGATATTTTTGTGCGTATGCATGCGGAAATTACTTCCATTGGTTGTTAGCAGCTGCAAAACTTCCAGACAGACAGAGGGCAGTGGAGGAATACAAAATTAAGTGAAAGTAGCAGCCGCAACCATTTTGTTCATAATATCCATTAAATAAAATGTATGGAAATGGATAATTTAACACATTTATTTCCCAGAGATCTACTACAATACAACACTTAGGTATGTTAAACACACTGTTTTTGGTAAAACACAACCTGTGGTGGTTGTTTTGTGCTCTTTAACAGTTTTTGCACCATTCACATTTTGAAAGTTGGGTCATATGAGGGCCTTAATTTTTTTTGTTGGTATGCTGGGGCCCCTACTAAAAATTGACAACAATGGATAATCAGTAACCCCCATTAGGTACTAAGAATTTCAGTCATATGATCCATGATCCATGATCACTGGTTTGCTGAATACATCATCCTTTCTTATTGTATCTACTAATTGGAATTACAAAATTGATGCAATTTTCACCTATCTTCTGTAATTTTTTAGAAGTAAACTACCAACTTCCTAGTATCAATACAAAAAAGCTAGAGCTGCATTTATTGGGTAATTTACTTGGTAAAGGGAAATTCACTGGATAAATCTAGTGTTAACTGGGGTATGTTGATTACCCTTTACCGGGGGTAAATCAAGAATTTACCATTCCAATTTACCATGGTAAATTGTATGTTTACCTCCACCATTTGTCATCTACAATATATTATGAAAGCACATTAAATCATCTAACCCATTGACGTACTTCGGTCTGGATCAGTTGATGCTAAAAATTCCAATATTCTGAGTATTCACAAGTTAAACACGTTTTTGTTAGATAAAAGTAAGTTATCTTATAAAAATAATACACCTATGTTTATTTGTGGTGTTTATTTTCATTTACCCTCATTTACCTTATTTAACATTTACCCATGTAATGTTGGAGTTGAGTGATTACCTGGTCATTTCCGGGTAAATTATTTTTTACCAAGTAGTAATTACCAAGTAATTGTCCAGGGTAAAATTAAATGGGCCTGGTGAGAATAATGGGCGAATGGTAGATTGTGGCTCTAAAGCAAAATCAATAGGGTACAATATAATAAAGAAAACATAAATCTAAAAAAAAATAACTATCACAAATTTATGAAAACAATACTCTAAAGAAATCTGCAGTTTACTAAGCTATAAGATGTAAACAAAACAGACCTACTAAAGATCCTTCAAGAATCCTGCTAAAGATAACTATTCAAATACAAGAAATCCCAAAAGAATGTAAACAGGAATATCATATTATCAAAAAAATCTGCATAATCCCACCAGAACTCAAAAATGATTTCAAGAAATGAGCAAATGGATCATGATGAGACAGTGCAAAGAGAAATTGTGGGAAACAGAAGAAAAATCCTAGCAACTCAAGTAATGAACAGGATCAAAGAAAGTGTTTATGACTGCATGAGAAAATAGCAGTAATGTCTCCGTAATAACACCAAATGATCAGTATTAAAAAAAAACAAGGTAATAAATATGCAACCAAATTAAAGTCATGCAGTAGTAAGAAAACAATCTAAAGCAAAAAATACCGGATTATCATATATATCATAAAAGTATAATGGGTTAGTGTTCCAACCTCTGAATCAATTAAATATTTGTGTGGAATCTTTGAAATCAGATCTTCTGCATCTGCATTAAGAAGGAATGCTACCAGCCACATAGTATAAAGGTTAAATACAAATAATTAGAAAGGGAAATATGCCACCAAATGTATTATTTGCTTTCTTTAATTCTGCATCAGAAAATTGAAAATATTAAAAGTTTATTCTTGCCAACATGGAGTTTTCAATTTATTGCCAGTTGCTTCTCTTCTCTTTTCCATTGAAGTTTCACTGTTGATGGGTTTTTAAACTGTTTTTATGTTCATTCTTTTTGAATGACAACATAAAATACCTGAGAATATCTCCAAATTCTTCCTGTGATCTTCTTGGTCTTGACTGTTTCCATCTTATTTTTTGTGACCCAATCTGTAGTCCATGTGTTTGAACCATAAAGTTTGGTCACTATTATATTACAATACTTCAGTAATTTTTTAGTGTTATTTAAAAGAAAAAAATCATGGCAACAAAATTATATGATTTCAATTCTTTATTCTACTTACCAAATAGTACAAAGAAGAATAACTGCAATGGGTTCAGTTAAGTGCTTATTTTGACATCATTTCATCTTCTTAGGAGCTGTATTTGTTGTTATTATTTTTTATTTATAAAATGGTGTATATTGGTAAACCTATCTTCATATTTTTGCAACTACTAATTCTTTTACTAATGAAATCACTTGTATGATAGATAACAGCAAAAATAATCTTTCAAATTCAATCTGGTCAAGTGATTCCAGCTGACGTTATATTGTTGAATGTATCGAAGTTTAAGCCATCTGACAGAAGGAACTCATTGATGAAAATGTGCAATTTGGATATGTTGATGCTTGTTGGCACATTATATTTTGTGTTAAATGTATTTCAAAAGAGGGAAATCAGTACCATAAGCATAAATAAAGAGGTGAAGAAATGCTAAAAAGTCAGGCTTTTGACCCCATCATCAACAATTAAGTTTTCACAATGATTTTTTACCTAGTAGATATTATTCTGAATGAAGATAGTTGATACTTGATACTGACAATACAAATAATTGAACTGAGAGGAATTTATTCCTTCTTTAATTTTATAGTTGTTTGAATGGATTCCTCTCTGGTAGTAACAAAGTCATAAGCAGGTATAACATCAGTCATTTATGCTACATACTATCACACTCACTACTGTTGTTGTGGCTTGTTTTGTGGTTCTACCAATTCTACCCATAAATACATACTGCAAATTGGTACATACAAGCATCTCATCATATTATCTATACTAGAAGGTGACTTTCTTCTAAAGTGAATTTGTCAAACCCCATCATACTTGCTCAAATTTGTATTCTGCTAGAAATAATATATAAATAAAGAAGTTTGCAAAAATTTTCAAGTAAAAATATTGATTTGATACCCATTTAATGAAAAAAGAGTATTTGTTAGAGAGAACACATATCAATTACTAGTAGCTGGTAAATGTTTTAAATAAACTAGAAAAATGACAATAATCCAAGGATTAATTTTAATTAGATTACATAAAGTTTAACTTCTCGTTGATATTTCCATTATTTACATTGTGTAAAAATTTGAATGATTATTGAAAACTCATGTTGTAACCACAAGAGTGTTTTGATATTATTAAAATACACACTACAAGTTTGATAGTAACCAAGGTAGTACTTACTAGCAAAATTTGTGACATCATAATCAAAGCAAAGAATTGTCAAATGAAATGAGGCAACAAATAGGTAGATCTTGATGAGTGATATAATGCTGTCACAAATGAATATATGAATGAGGGACAAATAAAATATTCTAAATAAGTAATTCTTGCCTGTATATCTATTAAAAGCATGACCTAATCTTTGTGGATGATGAGCTGTATATTATTTAATTTGAACTTAAAGTATCCCTTTCCCTCTTCATCTTCAGTTCTACCTCCAACAAATGTCCAAATCATTGATTCCATCCACAAGTAAAAAGTCTTGCAGAATGTCCTCTGAAGACCAATGACATCATTTTTTACTTAACCATTCCATCCAAACTCAGCCAATGCATCTTCTGATGTAATGTATTATACTCCTTAGAATGTGATGTCCAGTCATCAGTTTGAAAATCAGACTTTACAATATTTTAAAAAACATACTCGAGCATTATCAATCCAAATAAAAAAACTTATCTTCGTTTGCAAATGCTTACAATAATTACAGCCATTAGTGATATGATGGTAAAGGTGATGTAATTGTGATGGTAAAGGTGATATGTACAAATTACTGCAAGCAAACAATGTCAAGTCAAACCCAAGTGCAAGTGCAGTTAAAACAAAAACTGCAATCACAGTAAATGACATCAATTCCAAGTATTTGTAGAAGTCTACATAGTAAATAAATACTCTTCAGAAAGTACAATATATGATTCACATGCTCATTAAGAGTATTCAGATTGATATCAAAAATGGAAGGTAGTATAACATTTATAAGAAAAAACAAAAATTTTCAATTCATCATTTCAATGAAGGAAACAAAAAAATATTGCAATCATTACTCTCAGATATAGCAATCCAAACTAGCTAAACAGTTCATTCATCATAATGTATCCAATTGAAAAATCATACTGACACTGCCAGTGATGCTACAGATTAGAATTTAATATTAGCTTCATGTTTTCATGAATACATTGTAGCTATTCTTTTGTAGACTATTGCATAGAACTGAGAAATGAAATACTCAAAAATTTAGAAATAGTTTTGTTCTCTTTGTTGATTTTTATTTTATGGCATTACAAAATTTGTTATATCATCACAAATAACAAGTTAAAATTTAGCATTGAATGTATTTTTGAATTTACACCTTCATTTTTATTTTTAATTCAAAATTGCATTTCCATCCATGTGTAGCTACCATTGAAATTAAGAAGTAACTTTTTCTCTTTACTTCAAATTGTACCACAAATAACATGTTTTTTGTTTCACACATCAAATTACAACAAACAGAATCAAGAACAAAATTAATGTCACAGCCAGCTACATTGAAGCTGTTTCAAAAATGGCTACAATTACAAAATGAAATAGTGCCCATGTACAGTTGTGTTAAAAGATAAAACTACAACTAAAATTCTTTGATCACACAAATTGAAAATAAACTGTGTTTGCAACTAAACTAATGTAGCCTATATTTTACATATGTATACAAAGATAAAATTATTGACAATAAAATCAATCAAAGCCTTCAATATGGAATTTGATCATTTCAATGCACCTCTATTGATGTTGTTAGTTGTGCTGAAATGGTATTTCTCAGCCATTTCATAGACATTGTCAAATATGATGTCTTTTTGTTGCTTTTGATCCTTTCCAATGATTCTAAAGTAGTTTCTTGTTATGTTTTGATTCTTTTGCATATTATTATTATTGCCTGAACACAATGAGCATAATATAAAAATGACACTGATTGTTGCCACGGAAGGGATGGTTAAGATATTCGTCTCAACAATCATCAAAAGTAACACACAAAACATATGTGGACATGCTCCACAATAACCTAAGACTAAGAGTGGACCTTGTGACTCAAACTGCCATACTGACAAGCAAAATATGTGCACAATGGAATGTATGTTTTGTGGTTTAAAGGACTGGAACTCAATTGCCTGTCACTCTTCAGAGGAGCTTTGTACAAAGCAGTGTGGCTCAGACAGACCTGGGGATCAAACCCAGTACATGGCATGTATCATACATTACTTTTGTTGAGATTAGACACTCAAAACAATTATGCATTTAAAAGCTATGTAGTGTAGCTTTAAAATTGACCTGATTCAGATTTTCTGGATAGACTGACCTTACAGGTAACCAGGGAGTGGATAAATTTCCATTATTTTCATGCTTGATTTTCATCCCACAGCTACCCATTTATACTTGCCAACAAAAAGTAGATAGTGTTTTCACATCAATCTTTGTACACATCAAATACTCTGTGTTATTTTCATGTTACTACATGAAAAATCATTGCAGCAGATTAAGTTTACTTTATATTGTTCATTAAATTTTTGTCTGTTATTGATGAACTAGTATAGCTTGTTACAATAAAAAAGAAGATGATACTAACAGAAGTTCAAGTGATTATAGGCTGTCCAAAGAATGAAATGCAACCTTGTGTTCTTGATATGAATTGTTGACTGTCCAGAATTACTTTTACTACAAGGCCTTGCATTAAGTTTGGATTTTGAACAATCACAACTCTGGGGGATTTGGTATGTTTCACAGCCTATTCTGCTACATAGCAGTGAGTGAGTGTTACAGCCACTGTAGTTGCATGTACTGCTTTGTGATAAACTGACTCTAGGATTTTTAATTCCAATCATCAAAAACAGGAAAATACATAACAATCATGACAGCAAAAGGTAAATATCTATATTGACTAGTTATTTCTCATCATTGACAAAAAAATCAAGTAAAACAGCACAGTAGGAATGTAAAATCCTAGACCGTTGACTCTGTTTTGAAATGGGCATTTTAAAACTAGTTTTTTTCTAATATTATTCAACCACTCCAAAAAACTCTTTGATCAATTCTTTTCCAAAGACATCACATGCTTTCTCCATTCTCATCAAAATGCATGTTACATAGTTCACAAACCCATTTTAGTCTCCCTTAAAAATTGGAATATCTAGGAAAGCTGAAATCCAATTTTCCACAAAATGCTTATCTCATTTGTCATAAGCTTTAAACCAAATTGATGACATCAGAAGGATCAGATGGATCAAACAGAACAAAAGTAGATAAAATAGGTGAGAACAAATGTATTAATAGCAAAATCAAGAAATTCAGCATATGCATTTGAAACGATGTAAATCCCAACAAGATGTAACAAATTATGAAATGACTGATGCAAAAATTGTGTCACTTTAAACAAATTGCATCCCAAGAAAGATGATTTCAATGAAATTCAAAGACGATCTCCCCTCACCAAAGATGCATCCATTTTGAAACAGTATAAGAAATCCCTTAGAATATCCCCCAGTAGATGCCAAAAGGAAATGCTGGGATTACCTCCAAACGAATCACTTCCATCAAATGATAGTGCAACGTCATGGCAATAGAACGTTGATAAAATTGAAACGAACAAGGATTAAACAACGAAGAAAAATGCCTAAGAGCAAATCAACTTATTAACAGGTGGAGCAAAGACGTGTTCATTCAGCTTCGTTCTTCTGCGAGGAGCGATAATAACCTTTCGTATGTGCTCCCCCCCCTCTTGAATGGCATACTCCATTTAGTTTCCTTGAGTGAAAAAGTTGCAGAAGAATAGAAAGATGACATTAAGTGGGCAACGCAATGATTATCATATACCCGCAAGACTACTTTTTAAAGTATCGTTGAAAACAATAACTCCGGAGAAATCTTTCCTCTTCAGTTCTGCGTCGTTCATAATTAATTTTAAGGATAATTACTTTTCTGCTCGATCCACCTTTCTCCAGTAATTTTTGAGTGAATCTCAGGTCTGCTTCTAACTCCAGCGACACCACTGCACTGAGATGTGAAATCCATCGGAAGCCATCCATGTGCGTTCAAGACGGTAACGCGGTTACACTCAAACGCTCGAACAACTATCGGCGTGGAAAGATTGTCTCACGTCTGAAACTAGATCTCCCTCGCGCGAAAATTGGTCCGGAATTTGGGTTCTCTTGTCATTTCCACTGCCTTCGGAATCTGCCGGATTTTCAAACCATCTCATTCCAAAGCTTAACCATTCTTCCTGTATCACCATCCTGGTGTCATTCCAATTCCATATTTTCCATCTTTCTCCGTCTCCAACCTTTAACAGCGCCACAAATCCCAACAGGCGTCGAAGAATATAGAAGATGTGATCAACGTGACATGAGCCGCAACGAGGTAGGCAGTACGCTTGGCTGTTTTGAACCGCCTATCAATCGTCCTTTGTGTCGTCTATGCCCTTCATCGCCGGACAGTTATTTACTACGACGCGGTGAACCGTCAAAGCGAGGATTATCATGCAGAATATCATGGTTGGCGGGATGACCTTGGGATGGGGAGGACAGTCAAGGGTGCTGCAAGCAGAAATGGCGGGGGTGAGGCGGAATGAGGGATTGAAGAGGCAGGCAATAGGCGAGGCTGTGTAAGTAAAGGGGGAGAGGGGAGAGAGGCTGAGAGAGAGGGTGGCGAAAAGTGGTCTTTTCAAAACATAATTTATGTGTTTCGTTTCGCTGAAAATGCTGCAAACTGCGACAACTGTGGTTACGATATTGTACATACTACTTAAGTACTGTCCGTTTGCTACAGGCAACAGGCACTTCCTCAATTTTTAATATTTTTTGTTGCACAATATTTTTTTACATAGCATTTTTTACTGACACAACAGTGAAAAATATTAATAAGTAATTCATAATACAGCAATTTCTGGGGGGTACCCTCAATATTTAAGACAGCTCAGGGCCAATAGAGCAGGTTTTTCACCATCTGTCCATATTTTACTTTTCTTATACACACGAAAGAATATTTTGTGATTCACGATGGGCAATCAATAATATTTTTTTGAAACTTCTTAGTACCTTTTATTTTTTTTGTAATTAATTTTTAGAAAATCATGTTGTACTCATTTTTTTCGTCTTTGTAACAAATAAACTGAATTAAGGATAACACTTTATAAATTTGAAAGGTATTGACACATGATTCCATGATTTTTCGTAGATTTGTGGCCCTTCAACTAAAAGGAACTAAATCTTTGCA
>JALLOT010001068.1:0-23861 GCA_036939595.1 Thalassiosira livingstoniorum | reverse complement strand
TTTCGAAAATTCTGAACGATTTTTCATTAAATAATTGCGAGAATTCTTTGTTATCCATGAAATATGAATGAATATCGCTTAATTTTTTTCTTGTTCTCTGATCTCTGACTTCACGCTCAAAACCAATGATCACGTTTTTCGTGTTAAAAAATACTGTTTTGAATGTGACTTTGGGATGTTCCAGATCTTCTTCATGAGGACGCGACAGGACGTTTCTCAGCGTCGACAGGACGTTTCTCAGCGTCGACAGGACGTTTCTCAGCGTCGACAGGCGTCGACAGGACGTTTCTCAGCTTCGACAGGACGATCCAATCGTCGACAGGACGTTCCGAGCGTCGACAGGACGTTCCGAGCGTCGACAGGACACGTTTTTCGAGTCCCCAAACAACAAATAATAACGGCCAAAAGCAACAACACCATACCATCATAATCACCATAAAATACAGCATAATAAGTAGTAGCAAACAGGTAGCAAACACACGCATCCCAAAAGCACTCCAAAAGAATCACAAAAGCATAAGAAGTAATAAGTATCATAGTAAAAGCATCAAGAACAGATCAAGAGCGGATCAAGAGCATCAAAGGCATCACAAGCAACACGAGCATCACAAGCATTGCAGATTGCAGGCATTATTTTTGCCTTGCCTTTCTAAAGCAGCTCTACCCATTAAATCTCCCTACAACTTTCTCCCTGTCCCCTGTCACCGACTGATTGCTGCCCTCCTCATTATTTTAGTCATTTATCACCGAACATTGTCCTGATCTTCGGACAGCTAGGTAAAGGTAAATCGGTCTGCCTCTCATGGGCATATTTTTTGTTTCGTGCCTCTATCGATTCCCACCTTAGAAAGCGCATATACTCAAGTCCTGCATCAATTTCAACCATTCAAAATTAGATAATCATGCTTTCATCCAAAATGTTTTCCATCGTGTGCAGCACGTTTCCCATCTTATACGCAACCTTCGCAGCTGCTAATGGCAATTTTTGTAAGTAATCTTTTGTTTTCTTTACTTCTGTACGTAGTATGATATTTTGATCGTCGATTTGGGCTGTCATTGACAATTGCTTTGGAATGAATAGGTGGGATAAGTTGGATCGATGCAATCAGTCGCTGTGCCAGAAGCTGCCCTTCAGGGGCACCATCTCAATGCCTGGGCGAAGAGACGTGCTTTTCGGGAACACCGGTGAGATAATTTCTTCCATTTTTTCTTTCACTTTTATTCCGGGGGCAATGTCGGGGCTGATCAAATTAGTATTGTTCGTTATGGCTATTTTGAGGCAGTGCGAGGAAGTGGCACCCGCTGCGCAAAACCCGCCAACACCAGCAGTAGTGCAGACACAGCCAGTTGGGAACAATCAACAGACGCAGTCAGCTGTGAGCAATCAGGCTGCAAATTGCGGTGGCGGAAATAGAGGAAACGGAGTTTGTACGAATACCAATGAGTGCTGTTCTACATATGGCCAGTAAGTGCTGATTGTCGACTGGAAACCCTCTCCCGTTTCGATTGATATTGATATCATCGTGCAGAAAAATTGACAAATCTCTGTATGTTGAATACCACTACCGCCATTTCCGAAATCCAGTTGTGGCACATCTGCAGATTTTTGTAACAATTCAGTGGGAGGTTCTACGGTATCTGGTGGTAATGGAGGTGCTGCCGCTAGTTCTAGCGGTACATGTGGGGGTGGTGAGTTTGATTCGTCGCGAGTGCCGTTGTGATCAATTGATGTTCAAACCACTGAATTCAAGAATGGACTGTGGTAACGTTTCATAGGCAATGTTGGGAATGGAATATGCCCGAACAGTAATGAATGTTGTTCGCAGTACGGATAGTGAGTGATATTTTCTATTGAACTCTTACTTTCAGTTATTGTTGTCTTTTTTGACTGCGATCTTTTTGCCTTACTTCGATTTCAATTTTTTGACCATGGAGTTGTGGTATAGATGCCGAATACTGTAGTACTGCTGGAGGCAGTCCAGCAATAAATGCAGGAAATGAAAATGCTCCTTCGACGGGGGGTGCTGCTCCAAGTGTTTTCGGTACATGTGGAAATGGTATGTTCAATATTAATATTTCTCTGCTTATCAATTGTTGCATTTCTTCATCGCAATCCAACCGTACACAATATTGTCCAATAGGGAATGTTGGGAATGGAATATGCCCAAATAACAATGAATGCTGTTCGGAGTATGGATTGTAAGTATGACCATATGCTTCTATTTATCATCTTTGGTAAAACGTCGGAATTCGAAAATAATAATTTATCCGTGTGTTCCAATCGACTCCAATTTCCAATAATATATAGCTGTGGTGATTCGCTCGAGCATTGCGTTAACAAAGTTGGAAATTTCGGTCCGAACTACCCAAATGCAAACGCACCCCAAACACCTCAAAATAATATCAATAATCAACAACAGAATACGCCTGCAGACAGTGGTATGCTAAACCAAAACCCGGTACCTTATAACCCACCTGACCAAAACCCGGTACCTTATAACCCACCTGTTTCATCTCCTGGGGATGTAAACACGGGAGTGGCCGCTGGCGATATTGGATTACCTCCTTTCACTGCTCCCCATGGCACTGACAAGACAATCGTCGGATATTATGGTAAGTAGCCTTAATGGACAACAATCTGTTTCTTTTAATTTTTGAATCCCGAGTTTCTCAATTCTCTACAGCCGGGTGGCAATGGTATGACAGGAATAAACTTGCTGATCCTACAAATTTAGATTTCAAAAAGATGCAGCGAGTCAACTATGCATTTTTCCAGTTTGATGCAGAAGGTGGGTAAATACATTTTTTTCGTCGGCTGAACTTGTCTCGTAGGCACTGATTGTTTCCTTTGTATTCGAAAGGGAACATTTTTGGCACAGATAGATGGGGAGATCCTCAAGTGTTGTTTGGGCCTTATACTAGCAAAACCGGTGGTGGCGTGGAGAGGTGCAGCTATGATGCTCCACACGAAGTAAATT
The DNA here is from genome assembly GCA_036939595.1 of Thalassiosira livingstoniorum. NCBI lineage: Eukaryota > Bacillariophyta > Thalassiosirophyceae > Thalassiosirales > Thalassiosiraceae > Thalassiosira > Thalassiosira livingstoniorum. Next base: position 20,883 of record JALLOT010001068.1, on the reverse strand, counting down.
GTGCTTATCACGATTACGGCATGGGCATCATCAATCTTGCTCATGCTGCTGGTTGCGAAGTCTATCCAAGTATTGGTAAGTGAGATAGTTTTTAAAATGTCCTTTCATATTTTCACTGATATTTGTGCTTGTTTTAACAGGGGGTTGGACTCTGAGTGATCCCTTTCCGACTTTGGCGGCAAGCCCAGCTGCTAGAGATACATTTGCGAAGAATTGTGTTGATATCTTAAGCTATCACGGTTTCGATGGAATTGATATCGACTGGGAGGTAAGAATTAGTTCTTTTTTTGGATCGAATTTCACGGTTTTGCATGCTAATTAGTAAACCCCCTGAATGAATACAAAATTAGTATCCAGGTTATGCCGAGCATTCGGGGACACCAGCAGATACGATTAACTTCACAAAAATGCTAACTGCGATTAGAGTGGCACTGGACAATTTGACGAAAACAACGGGAAAGGTTTACGGTCTGACAGCTGCTTTGCCATGTAATCCAGAGCACATTGACAACATAGAAGTCAGCAAACTAATATCTGTTCTCAGTGAATTCAATCTCATGGCGTATGATTTTTATGGGTCATGGGATGCAGTGACAGGTGTCAATGCTCCGTTATATGCACAAGGTTTTGGAAATGATGAATTTTCATCGGATGCATGCGTTAGGAATTACCTGGATCGAGGCGTCCCGAGAGACAAACTCAGTAAGTGTTTTGGGGTTCTTTTTCCTGTTTTTCATTGTAGATTTGTTGTAGCTCAAGTGGTGTATTTCTTGACGAAATGAAGACCTTGGACTTCCGTGGTATGGTCGATCGTTCAAATATGCAAATGGATTGAATCAACCGCATGGGGGAAATGATGTAGCTAATTGGTATGTTTTGAAATGATTCTAGTATCGTTCCACTTTGCTTGAACTGAAATCGATTTTATGTCTGAACTTTTCTAAATGAAGGCCGGATGATGATGGGACGCCGCAATATTTCAACATTTGGAACAAACTTCCTTCCATGACCCAGGTCCGCGATAATAAGAGCAAAACTCAGTATGCTTTCTTTACACAGGAATCAAATCAGAAAGCCTCAACAAATTATCCGGATGGCCTTGTAAGCTTTGATGACGAGAGGGCAATATGTGACAAAGTACAATATGCTCTAGACAATGAATTAGGGGGGTTCATAATTTGGGAATTGTGTAAGGTCTCGCATCTTAGGTTTTTATTTCAATTCATTTTCAGCTGTAACATATGTGCGTTTTTCTTCGTTTTATTATTAAAGCTGGTGATTTGCTTGAGGGCTTGCGCACACCTTTACTTGACATCACTAACAAGAAGTTAAGGAATCCCGAATTCCAATGTTGCTCTCTGCATTCGCAAGAGGAATGCGCGAAAGAAGAATCAGAAAGAAGCCAGTTACAATCAAGTTTTGAGGGTGGATTTGATTTTCAACAGTGGAATCGGCAAGAAGTTACTGGCAGTAATGGAGTTTGTTTGCGCTTATCCCCATTTTTCTTTGGTCTTACCTTTTTCCTGTCCATGGGTGTCTTTCTGTGAACCAAGTAGTGTTTCTACTCGCCGGTAAAAGGATTCGTCAGTATTTGATAATCACAAGTAATTAGTTGGATAAATTTACTAAAGTGTAGGATTTAACAGGAGTCCACATGCCATTGCCAAAAGTTTGAAAAAAATGTAGAGAAATCTATGTTATACATTCGTTGAAATGAAAAAACGCAAAAAATATGACGTGACTTGACATATTTTCATTTTAACACAGTGAAGAGGCTTACACTACAAGAGATCAACACTAAATCATGATTGTTTAAACTAAGTTAAGCCAAAAAAAATATCATTTTGGCTCAGAGGAAAGTCTATCTTGCCACACTGTTTAGAAACTAGGATAGGATGAATAACAAAAAATACTATGCTTCTACAAAATCTGCCATAGAGCAACTAAGAGAAGAATGAAAAGTTAAAGCCACACAACCTCTATGCTCTCAAGACTACAGCTGCCATCACGAGTCAACCCTCAGAGGAAGCAGCAGCGTTCTGTGATGCTTTTTCGCTCATTGGGATGTCAAAATTATCAGTCACAGATCCAATTGCATCATTCCCTGCAGGAGTTGTCTTAGGCTCCTCAATTTCCTCTTCTTCTTCCACAAGCGCCATGTCCTTCAAGTCGTCAGCAATATCTCTCACTTCGCTTTGTTCCACGACTTGAACTTCTGTATCATCTTCCACCTTGCTTTCATCATCTTCTCCTTCGCTCACATGCTCCATGGGTGGTGGCAACGCAGAGTTTTCGGGACCAGATTTGATTCGTTTGGGGATGTCTTTCTCAGTTGGCATGCGCTTAGGATATGCTAGTGCGTAGAGAAGGTCTAGGTGTTGTGGCGAACTCTGAGACAATCCCCCCATTGGTGGCATAGACCCCATGATCTGTTCTCGTGTCCGCCTGGTCACAGTTCTGGTAACACTGCCATTGCTGTCAGTGATGCGTACATCATCATCATTGCTTCCCACAGAATGATCATCACCTTCTCCAGCGTTGCCTCCATTGGAAGACCCAGTTACACCCACCCGCCTGGAAACAGCACGGAGGAGGCGACGGTTCCACTTGTTAACAACTTTCATCGAAATCATGGATCGTCCCAAACGAAATTGCACAGATTGGGAGGGAGTAAGCTCCACAGGGCGTCTTAGATACAAGTACGATCCATTGGAAGACCCTGCATCAGTGAAAATAAATTCTCCGTTCTTGAAACGAATGGTTGCATGGCGGGCTGATACAGTTCGATAATCGAGGACCATGTCCGATCCAGAAGATCGCCCAAGAAGGAGGGGGCGTGTTCCATTACGTCCATCGGGCTTAAGCAAGGTGCTGAACGAAAGTTGGAATCTCGTATTGAACAACCTCTGTGCCATTTCATGCTTCGTTGCGACGAGAAGTGAAACGTAAGGGGGTTCAAGCGAAGACTTGAAAAGTTTTACAACTCTACCATCCTTGAGCTTAAAATCAGATCGAAAGGTAGACTTGCAAACAGAGCATGTTGCATCAACAGATGAAAGAAAGCATATTTGGTTGTCAGCTTCTGCTGTGTGCCACTTCCTTAAGCAGTTCACATGGACATAGCGGGTGTCGCCAAGGCACTTGCATGGAGTGATCATAGGGTTTTCCTCTGTGTCTTCCTCGTCAAAGCACATGTAACATACAGGGGCATTGGCGTCCACCTTCGGGTGGGTATGACCTTCTTGCGATGAATCATCAGAATTCTCTGCAAAGTAATTAAATGGTTTGTAAAAAATGATAAGATCCTTGTGAGATATTCTGGAACATTGAAGACAAATAATTTTGACCCAAAGCAAATACACACCTCCATCAGTCTCGGCTAAGTCCAAAAATCCCCCCGCACTATTTGTGGTATCCTTCATTATCTTTTGAATTTTTTCCTCGCTCAAAATTCTATTCTCCACACCATCGTGCGTTTCAATCACCACAACACCAACACTCCCAACTCGCAAAAAATCCCCTACCTGCAAAGTATGACTAGCCGGTTGGTGTTTTCTGTCTCCAAGTAGGCGACAAGTTCCCGAATGGCGACTGAATGCTTCCGGCGCAGGAACCACCCAGAAAGATTTGTTGTGAGTTGTTACAAGAAGTTGACACGCACGAGTGTCCGATAGTTCGTAACGCTGGAGTTTACGCCCGACATGCATTGCATATTCAGCCCCGAGATCATTATTCGCAGCACGATGACGGTTTGTACCTTGGATAATAACCCCCTAAGTACAAAAGGCGGCAAAAATCAGATAAGTGAGGGGGGGGGGGATTTATGAAATAATATGGACAAAATAGATATGAAATTGTGCAACTCTCGGTGAAAGGGGTCAAAAATCAATCCCACATAATTCCTCGTAAACTTCGCTGCATCGAATTGGGCCCAAGAGCCATTAAAACCTACCTCTGGCTTTACGTTGAACTGAGTAAACTTTTTCTTTGCACTTCCAGTCTGCGAATTATTGTTGCAGGGATAAACCCTCACTTCCACTTGAGTATCAAGACGACCATTGATCTCACTCGCGGGGTTGAGACAGTGCACAGGAAGCTGAACGGACTGCATACCCGTCGACTTCGTCACCGAAGGGTGCTGATTTGAGTTGCCATCCGTGCCCCCTGCTCCTCCAGGGGTGTTTGATTGAGTCATTTGCTGTGTGTTGTTCGTGTTATTAGACGGGCCCACGCCGACAGCGCTGGAAGTTGGATCGGCGTTCCTGCCAGTCCCGGCGGTTCCGAGCGTCAAATTTGGAGGGGTGACAGCACCAAGATTGTCGTTGTCAAGGACACCTGCCACGCCACCGTTGCGTGATATTGATGGTACTCGAAGGAGCTGAGTGTCGTCTGTAGCAACGCGGTTGTTGATGCCGTAAGGCTGATTCAGAAGCGTGTTGCTGTTCGTGTTCGTACTGTTAGACATTTGCAGTGTAGTATTTCCTCCACCTCCACCAGTCGCTCCAGCAGTTATCAAGCCCTGTCCTCTAGAGGAAGGAGAAGGAGTTTCAGTAACGATTGATTGACTTCCTCCACCACCAGCGGAGGCCGAAGCAGCAGCGGCCGAGTCGCTCTCTGCCTGCTGATTTGCACCACGATTACGCCTGCTGCGAGAAGCACTGGAAATACTGGACAATGGATTGAGACGGCTAATGTGACTGTGGTTGTTGGTTAATCTGCTTGACGTTGAACTGCGAAAGTTTCCGCCCATTCCTGTTTTCAGTGTTGGCAATAATTCGTATTACTAAGGCTGGTTGTATTATTTACCATTTCCAATAAACAACATTGACTTTTTCATGTGAAAGGGTTTGGAGACAGAGAGAAGGAGGAAGGAGGACAAACCGAGAAGAGAAAGGGATAGAAGATAATTACTCGTACCATAATATTTTCTACGTAAGTAAGTAGGACCTATTTATTACTCGTATTATTTTTTTACAGCTAAAGTCCTTATGTACTAGTACTAGGGCTTATGTGAATTGTGCAGTTTTTACTGAGAGTTATTATTAGCGAAAACACTTAAGTCCTAAATTAATGTTAAAACAAAATTCTGTTGTTCTTTTTATTTTTATTTCTTTAAACCAACTTAATATTTAAAATATTTTCATTTTTCAGAGACAGATTTGAAAAATTCCAGCATAGTAATAATACTGTTTTACATAAAAATAATAATTGCTGGTTCTAAATGACATCAGATTGCATCACAACGGCCAAACTGTGAGCAATTTTAATGCTGCCAACAGCACCCCCACTGGCGGCATGTGCTCCCCCTGGCCCTTTTTCATTTATTCTTTTTGTGCAGCTTAATAATTTAGCTAAGTTAACACTAATAATTTAGCTAAGAGTTGACAAAAATAAATTGTTTTCATCATAAAAATAATTCTGTTGGTGTCAGATTGGTGGTACCATCTCTGGGTTCATTTCCTTGTTGTTGATTATGCAGCTTCCATGGATGCTGATGCTGTCTTTGCTGTCTCTGTCATCTTTGTTGACCGTGGAGCCATTGTTGCTATTGCAGTCTATTGCAGTCTTTGCCATTGATGCATTTGCAGCTGATGGTGCCCATGGCTTTGCTCTTGTGCCATGACAGCAGTACCACAGGGATCAATGAAGATTATGAAACATCAACAAAAAATACCTTAAACAGAATGACAAGCCATAAGTGAAATATCTTGTAGGAATCACCAGCATCATCATCCTTCAAAGTGGAATGGGTGGACATCTGCAACAACAGCAGCATTTTGTCATGGCCAGCCTAGCAAGGTACAATAGGTAGATGCCCATACACCATGCATTTATAGATGGTTAGTTTTTAATCCTGGAACTAATTTTTGTGTGTTGAAATTAGTGAAAAATATTTTGCTGAATCAATGATTTAACTCATCTCCAAAAATCATTCCTAATTTTTTCCAAAAGTACCATACCTCATTTCAAGGGTTGAACTTAAAATAGAAATTAATTCTGCCATAAGTGCTAAATTAATGCTCAACATATTGTTTTAGTATTAACTTATCGATCAAATGTTTTAGCTAACAAAATACTGATCGTATGTTGCTAATCGTAATTAGTCCCACCTACTTACTTACCTTCTATTTAGTAGTAGTATGTAGTAGAGGTAGTAATTACTACTTCTACTACTACCTTACTACTAGGTACTACTACTATTACTTTTTCCTACTCCTATTTATTACGAGTACTCGTATTATTTAGTCCTATTCACGTACGTAGCCAAAGTACCTACCTACTTACTCGTAGTATGCATTGTCCGTCATGTTATTACCTTAGTAAGTAGTAAGTACAATACTCACTTAGGTAAGTAGAGATGATATGGTACAATGATAGTGATGAGGGTGGTTGACTTTTCTAGTGGTTATTTAAAGTACTTTAGTGCATCAAATCTAAAACAATCGGAAACAATAATAGCAAATGAAAGTTCAAAAATACAATACTATGGTACGAGTTCGCTTTCAATTGCTTTTTTATGTTTTGCAAGTGTTTTGCCCTTGTTTTGCATCTGTTTTGAAATTGAGGCAGTACAAATTACATAGGAACAGGTATGTATCAAGAACAGGATATCATCAATTAGAGTTGCTGATTGTGGAAACCAGCTTGTTCATCTTCACATGCAAAAATTCAAATTCAAATTCAAATTGGATTTTCCCAGTTTACCTAAATACTAATTCCTATGCTAAGGTTTTGTACATTTCAATTCTAAAACCGTGCAAAACACATGCAAAACACAAGCAAAACATAAAAATGCAATTGATAGCGAACTCGTAGTATTGACACTCAGTGTGTTTGCCAACCCTGGCACATCAAAAAATAACATACAGGAGTAAATATTTAATACTTGTAAGTACAATTCAGGGCCAATAATGTATCATTTTCACTATAATGTGTGTCCCTATTTTATTTTTTTCATCAAAACTTGAAAGAATATTTTGTGATGCACAATTTTCAATCTAAAATATCTTTTTAAAAGCCAATCACCATTTATCATTTTCCTTTTTTTCATTTTAAGAAAAAATTTGAAGTGCACATTATTTTTTGCACAAAAATCTGATTTTATATATTTTATGACAAAACAGAAAGGTATTGACATTTAATGTCAATATTTTTTTGCAGATTTATGACCCTTTAACTAAAAGAAACCAAAACTTAGCAAAGAAATAGTTTTCATCACATCTAAATCTTTTCCAGTACTTCAAATTGTTGGAAAGACAATGAAAAGAGCTTTTCAAAAGTGTGTAGAAGTCCCATTATTCTGACTGACAAGTTGAGACCCAAATGGTGCCTTATTGGCCCTACTATCTGAACTGTCTGATTTAGTGTCAGGAAATTTATTCTGGGCAATAAATTTATGTTCTGAGACCAAAATGGGCCAAATTTATTCCTTGCTGTCATGTATTTGTAATCCTATGTTAACTTAAAAAAAAACAGGTAATAAAATATTAAATATGCCACGATGATAAGTGAGCTTATTGGCACAGTGGTAGTGCGCATTCCATGAAGAAGCTCCCTAGTTCAAGCCCTGAAGCTAGTTAGGCTTTGGTGGCAGTGTTTTGATCCACATGTTAAATTTGAATTTTGGCACAGATTTTTTAGCTATTTCTGTTTTTATTTAATAATGTTTTTCAAAAATTTGTAACTAAAACAATTTGGTAACCTAACAGTACTACCGTGGTTTTTATTTAAAACTTTATCCAAAATAATACCTCTTTTTTGAATATTACTTAACTGTAATATTATTTTTTATTTACTTCATCTCCAATTTTTCTTATTTTTTTTAGATTCGCTGTATGCGCGCATATGCGCGCTCATCTGTGACAAGCAGCACACTCAACAACATTCAATCCCATAAAATCAAAAAAGAGAGCACCAACACATACCATCCACCATCTAACCCAAAAATGGTGCCTTTTCCGCTTTGAACCGCTCGTCACCGAATGCGGTGAAACTCAACTCACCGAGCCCCTCCATCGCTCCGCTCGTGCCCTAACATTATTTGACAGTCACCGGTCACGCCCGTGTTCACCAATTCGTCCGTTTTGGGTTGGTTGTCGAGTTATCCTCCATCAAAGTTGGAGCCATCGAAAAAATTGTTGGTGTAATTGAAACCGCTCGTCACCAAATGCGGTGAAAATCAACTCACTGAGCCCCCCCCACCGTTCCACTCATAACCGCTCCTTCTGTATTGGTCACCGCTCGCGACCGTGGTCTCTTATTTGATCCATTTAGGTTGGTTGTCAAGTTAATTAAAGGTTTGTTGTTGAAAAAATTGATTTTTTAAACTTTAACATTTTCATGGCTCTAACTGATTCCCTTTTCATTTGCTCCAGTTATAACATTTATTTTATTATATTAAGATGGATAGGGAGATGCCCCGGATTCCCTTGCGGGGGCATCGCCCTCTCCATGAGTCATCCATTCCTGACGATTGGATTTATATGGTGTTTTGTGTCCGAATTTTTAATGGTGATGAGAGGTTCAACAAGGCTTCTGATCCTACCATATCTGATCAGGTTAGGGATGGTACTTGGGAGGCAGTCACACGTATCATTCCCCACAGACAGGAAGCTCTACGTCAGAGGTGGTATCGGTTGGTGCAAAACCGATGTGTTGACACTATCATGTCTATGGCCATTGTTCGCCGATTCCAATTCGACGACAAACCAGTATCTGACATCTTTGTGATGAAAGAAATGGTGGCAAAGCTCATGATCTACAAGATCACAAGCAATGAATCTCCATCCCCAGGTGAAACGAAGAAGTTGATGAGTCGCTTTTACTTTCTGTTTGGTTATTCTGATTGGAGGATGAGTTTCAATACTTGCATCGATTCCAAGACTGTGCTGCCTGACTATATGGAGACTTACATCAAGGAGGACAAGAAGTTAATTGAGGACATCATTTTCCATGGTGAGAAGAAGCGTTTCCATCGCAGGGATTGGGATTTAATAGGGAGGAAACTGGAAGCGCATATGTCTGTAAACTTTGATGAGCATGTACGTTGCAAAACAATTTATTTCCAATACAATTATGCTGAACAATATCCTTTTGAGCCGCCTATTGGTTTTAAGGGGAGGGGATTGAAAAAGGAAGTCAAGGAAGACACGATAGAACACTTCCCTGAGCCTTTGGAAATGGACTTGGACAAGATCATGAGGGACAACGACTGCAACGTTGTACTAGTGGTTAATCAGTTTGAGGTTCTATTATCCACTATGAGTGCCGATCTTTCAGCACGGGTAACCGAGAAATTGAGGAAGCAGCACTGTCTATTTCATGTAGCCAACGAGTTAGCGGAACAAGGTACTCGAATCCTGGCAAGCGAAGATGGTGAAAAGGACGAAAGGTTGCAGATAGGCAACTTTGGCATATCTACACTACCACAACCGAAAAAAGCAGCAACAGAACTCCAAGAATATCTAGGAACTCGCCAAGCAAAGGTGAAAATTGAAGTATCCAAAAACAAAGCTGTGTCTTATTTTGACAAACAATATGCCTCATCTATCTATGAGTTCAACTTTGTCCCTACTTACTTTCAGAACTGGAAATCCATGACTCAACCCAACTCGGAGAACAATGGTGATGCTTTTTTCAGTTCAAGAGAGGGTACTGGACAAGGTTTGCGAAGCGGAAGAACCTCATCTAACGTTTCACAACTCGATGAGACGGACGCGGTGCAAGAATGTTTTATTCCATATCAGCGCAAGTCTGATTTCCAAATGATGAATGCAACAAAATTCAACAACCTGCTAAGAGTTGTGGCAACTTGCCATGAAAATGAATGCCGATATTTCGCGGAACTTGCTACTCTGTTTATATTTGCCCCATTGCCATATGCCACAAGTGGATTGATTGCTTCTCGCAATGAAGCATTTCTGAAGACACTGTCAAAGTCAGCACAAATGAACTATTCAAGAATGTTTCCGAAGGGATCTTTCGGCTTTCGTTTGGAGAAGCCACTGCACGATGACGACAATGGCGATATTGAGCCAACCACCTGGGTAAATGTCAAGGATGATCCAACAAATCCTGTTGTGTTTGAACTTTTCAGTCTTCATCATCGACTTTCTTTCTTGGCAACCAAAAATAGAATTGCAATGTTTGATGCACATGTGCCGCATCGTACTCGAGCACTTCGACAGAGCCCTAGCACAACTACAAGAATGCACCACACTGCTTACTCCAGACCTAAGCGCGAATATCTTGCTCATGTTCTTCTCTCACCAAAAAACAGAGACAATATAATATTAGAAGACTTATGATTTGTTCTAACTCAATTTTAACATTCAATTATATTTCTATTGTTGCTCATTCGTGTATCTAGATTCAGTTATGAATAAACAACAATATCAAAGTATTGTTGCAATAGAATGCATAACAAGAGACAATTTTTGATGTAATTGCTTAAGTCTTAATCTAAAATAAATCTAATTCAGAATTTTGGTGTTTATCCACGGAAAAGGCAAATCTGAAAGGTAGTCTGGTTTTTTTTTTGACAATCTGTGACACAAAAATCCATGTGCTCACCCAACTATTATACCAGCTGTTTATCCACGGAGAATAAGAATCTCTCACATTTTGCTCCCATCCCCGAAAAACATAAAACAAACACTGAGTAAAATTAGACAACAAACTCGCAAATTTGAGTTACTCATCCAAATTTCCGCTCAAACACATAAACTTCCACCACTTCACCAGGCACACTAACTCATCCTCACACTATACTCAGAACATTTCCATTTTCATCTGTTTTTTTATTGTCTGCAGTTTCCTAATATTGACACATGCCCGGAGCAACAATTCGTTATGTTCATCGCCTTGTTGATTCCTTTCTTTTGTCAATATTTTGGCTTTCAATGGTTTGGCATGCCGCTCACAGTTCATGGAACCCTGTGTGCCAATGGACATAAGCCTTTCAGCTACATGTTTGTAGAATGGTGAATGTTTTGCTCTGGCACGGAACCATGTAAATCTCCCAACAATCCCCCCTGTTTTGTTTGCATATTTTTCAACATCGGACAAGGAGATCGAAGTATTGTTTTCCCTCACAGCATCAATCTCAAGATCACATGGAAGAGGAGTTGAAAATCTACTTTGCCAAGCTCCAGTCTGGGAGCGGAATTCCTGGGATGGTAATTGCCAAGGATTAGTATCATGAAATACAAAAGAAATAACATGAAATAACAACTAGCTTACTCACATCATAATCTTGCCTAACTAGTTTCCGCAAGGAATCGGAGCCATCCTCATCAAGAGGGACAAAGTACTCTATCATTTCTGTAGCTAGTTCTTCATCATCTTCATTAAAAAAATGATTTCTCCACTCCGCTGCAAATGGGTCACAAAGAAATGCCCATCTATCATGTCTGTCAAGCAGACCCACTTTCTGTGTGTCTTCTCTCTTCTTGCCGTCCAGATTAAATCTTGGATCAATCATTGATCTCATTGCATTGCGATTTTCTTCATTAAAAACAGCTCTAAATATTCTGTTGGCAAAGCAATTGTTGATCTCATTCCACATGGCTACCACAATGAGATAAAATATGCAGATCGGCATATCTTCTCTTGAGCAAAGAAGGTGGGCAGTCTGAATGATAATTGTGAGCTTGTTCAGACCACAAAACCGAGTTGACCTTCCCATGTTGCAGTTCAAAACACAAGTTCTCAAACTTAGCTGTTCTAGTGCTCTCCGCTCACCATAGTACTCTTCTTACCCAGTTGTCTTCGACACAGAACAAACAAAAGCTTGGTTTTGATTGGCATCAAGTACAAAATCATGGAGCAAGTTCATTCGTGTTGATACTTTTTTGCAGAAAGCAACAGGCTCTTCAACAGGAATTTGATCAGCAGGATCACTCCGCATACTGTTAATCCTATCAGTTTTGACAAAAGTATACACTTCCTCAGCTTCCTCCATAATGGAGTCAACACATTCAAGCTCTGAAAGATCCTTAACAAGGCGATCAATGCAGTGACACTTATCACGGTTCACAAGAACATACTGCAATGAATCAGCCACTAATTGTGCAACATGCCTGGCAGCATTGTCAATGGAACAGCATGCAAAACCCACATTGAAATGTTTCTGCACATCCTCCATCACTTCCTTAACTTCATCTACTTCAGCATCCGTAACATGTTTTTTCCCCTTCAGGTCCCGGAGTGCCCAAACAATGGTGAAGTGACACCTAGTAATAGAAAACAATATTTTGGAATGAGAAAGAACCATGACTGAATCAAAACTGATGCACAAATATCCAGGAAGGGAATTCATGTACTGAATCATCTGATTTGTTGTTTGTCTATCAATAACATGGAAATATCTGTTGAACAGAGTTTTGGCGCAAGAGGGAAAGAACAGTTCTATGCCTGGTGATGCTTCAAATATTGGATTTCTAACAGCATCATCTTCAAGCCTGCCAATTGGTTCTCCACGAATCATGTGACATTCCACATTGGATTGAATGATGATATCTGCTCTCTCTTTTGTCATCGGGGATGTGGAGCAACTAACTCTTTTCCCATCACTATTCATTGACATTGTTGAACATGATGACACACTTTTCATTTCTGCCACTGTCCTTATCTCTTCCATTGTTTCGGAGCATGCTGTCCTGTTTGCCACTACTGGTTTGATTGCTTCATTTCTTTTGAGCCTTTTGTAAGACTGAGTTGATTCCTTCAGTACAACTTTCAATTCTTTGTTTGCCATAGGACAACTGTTCAACAAATGATTCCGGGCCTGGCAGGAACTGTAATTTTGCCAATTCCTCTTGAAAGTGGAACACAATTTGCATGTAATATCAATCCGCTTTTCAGGCAGGTCTTCAATTTGAAAATGTGACTTAAGAAACTCATCAGTTGGCTTCTTGGCAACTTTTTTCTTTGGTTTTGCAGAGGAGGCTTGAATTTCTGCAATGTCGGAGACTACCAAATCATCAATGTTGGTCCCTAATGCATTGTCTTCACCATCAAGTTCTGACTGACTTTCAAACACACCACCAGACTGATCATTTGCCGTTTCCTCAATCTCATCTTCTACATTCGGAGCATCAAACTCAACAGAATAAGAATCTTCATTTACACCTGCATGGGCATGTTGTGGCTCTGATTCGTCATTGGAGTTGTCAGAACTGATATCTTCATTTGATTGGTCTGGATCTGGAGAGTCCGGAGATGACAAAGATGACGGTGAATTGACTATGTTGCTTTGAACTGCAACTGAAGGGAGAGCAGTAGGGGAGCATGCAGATACTGTTGACTTCAGGGGAGGTTTTGGCCATTCCGGTACATGGAAGTTGACATAATTCTCATCATTCCTATCACAATAGGCATAGACAGCATCATATCTCATATCAAAGGGACCAGATGAGACATATTCATCACAGTGAATTTTGAAATAGCTATTATCCTTCTTGCGGAGAAAGTCAATGGCATGAACCCATCCACGATGAAGCTTCTTTTTCTGCTTTCTATCATTGAACCAAGAACCAGGTACCAAGAGTCTCAAGTTCTTTAGGGATTGTGCCCATTCATGATCAATATCTTTGGCTAAAGCCTTCTCAGGGCAGACAGCGGGCAATCTGTCATTGTCATTATTTCCTGCGGCAGTAGGCTTTTTCTTTTTTGGTGGCATGGTGGTCAGTTTTCAATTTTACAAATTGGACATTGTTGATATTGGAAGAAAGGATGGAGTATTGATTAAATTTTGGTTCTGTGCCATCTGCGGAGTAACAACATGTAAATGATTATTTTGTGCTGAGTTCTTGGTGGCAGTTTTTGTTGTATGTATCATCACTGCAGAAGTTGCAAGCTAGACAAGGAAAAAAAAGGAATTAATTATACCTTTCAATATATTATAATATCATTTATTGGTAATACAAATGTTTAAGTGTGACATTTATTTCATATAAAGTTTATTGCTGACAATTTAATTTCTGCTTTGTAATGAAAGGTTACATTAAGAATGATTTTTTTATTGTTAATCTGCGCCAAATAATTCATAATAGGAACTAGTACTAAAGTGCTGATGAGCCAAAATACCATAGTGAGCACTCATTAAGTATTAAAATGAAATTGGATGATTTTTATTTAATTTAAGAGCTATTATTACTAATTCCTATATATGTAGACCATCAAAATTTATTATCCAAGATAATAAATTTATTCCAGGGAATAAATTTCCTGACACTAGTCTGATTTGATGACATCTCACATGGTACTTTACTCATTACACAGCAGCTGAAAACTTCAATAGGCAATTGAAACATGCTCCATTTAATTGTGTTTATTGCTTAGACTTAGAAATTAGTTCAAATCTAATTTATCAGTATTATAATAAATAATTAAAGATTGCAACAATGCTGGTAAAATTTAATCCAATATTGTTTTTGGTAGAAAATATTCAGTGTGTGAGGGATTCCTGGGAAGAAAAATAAATAGCGAGCTCATTCAATCATGCTCTTTTAAGTTTGGGAGAGATTTTGGTACAAGAATATTTAATCTGGAAGGCTTTTTGAAGATTACTCAGTGTAGGAGGGCATTTTTTATGAAAAAAACAATTTGTGAGTTCATGCAATAAATACTTTTATATTTTAGGAGGGATTTCAGTACAAGAATACTTAAATATAAATATAATTTAATATTGAGGTCCTATCCTTTCTAGAAAAAATAATTTTTGAGATCATGTTTTCATTTTTTCTTTTGAGAAGGATTTTCAACAAGACTTTTTAATCTGGAAGGCATTTTGAAGATTGGGTGAAGGGCTGAAAAATGTGTACACAAAAGAAATTTTGGCAAGTTTTTGAGCTTTAACATGGGAATTTTGACTTTATTACAATAATATTCTTATTTTTTGTCCATCAAAGCATGATTTTTGTGGAACAGTTAATAATATTATCTACAATTCTATGGATTTATTCTTGTAAATCGCAATTTTGAACTTTTTATCTACATGAGGGGCATTGCTTTTGAGCACAGATTTGAAAATATCTTAATTTATTTTATCTTAATATGGTCTCAAATGCAATGCCGCTGACGTCAATCAAATTCGGCAATTGGACACGTTTATACGTTTTCAAAATGTACCTCAAAAAGATGTATTTTCAATTTTTTTTCAATGCACGCCCTGCGCAAGTTGCCCTTCAAAATGATCACACACATATTTTAAAGATAATAATATTGGTACCTATTGGTACCATCTGTTTCCCCCGTGTACACCTAAAAAATAATAATTTAAGTATGGTACGAACAGTATTTCGAGTTAAAATGTCAAATCTTACTTATATTGCTTACATTTCCAAGCCCTTCACCCTGAGTACAAAAATATTAGCAATTTTTTTCTTTGACAGTTTCACAATTTCATTTGATTGTTTATTTTGTAAGCTTTTTTCAGGTTATAACTTTTTTCTCTAAATTTTAGTCTTATTTTTCAATACCAATTCACATGTTTTATTTAATGTATGAAGTTTATATTACATCATTATTTATTACCTACTATTTTGCTACTGTAGTCTTTGATTGCTATGACATTTTCAATTTTTGAAAGTCAACTAATGATAAAACCAATTATCCCAATCAATTTAGAAGGTCAAGAAACCCCCAAATACAGAGCAACAACCTCTAAATACAACCAGAAGTGTATCAAAAATAGAATCAAAAGCACTAAAGTTTAGTAAAAAAGTTTCACTTTCTGTTCACTTTTCGATTTTTGGAAGTAACTCATAACTCAGTTTTGTTGTAAAATATTTCTTAATCTAGGTTATTGTTAGGGGTCCAGTATTTGGACTTTTGGGTTCCAGCTGGAACTTCTGGAATCACTGTTTTTTAATTATGCACAAAACTCACTTCCTGAACTTCTCAGCCCCCAAACTTGACCAATTTTTCAATTTACAATCACATTTATGTTTGACTGGATCCATCACTTTTTGTATTTTGTTTTGCATGTTAACTCTTGAATTATACAATTTGCTCTGGTCAGAACATCAATCAAATAGGGATTGATGTTCTGACCAGAGCGATTTTTATGGTATGCAGAGAGTGCAGAGAAAACCCTGCAAAAAGTCAGCTCAGTCATTTTTTTGAGAAGGTGGAACCTCCAACAACCACCATCATGGAAGTGAATCCGCTCCTTCAAAAGATCAACACCCCATGTCCCACAAACCCCTCCTCTCCCTCAACACAACTAGGGACAACACAAGGGTAAAGATCACTGGGAGATATGGTGGGAAATGCAAACATGATGTTGCCAAAATTGTCCCCCCTCCAACATTGAAATTGCAGCCTGGTCCAGAAGAAGTGGTTGTGCTAGTTGGGGGTCCTCCAATCCTTCATCATCCAGTCCACCAGTTAAATGCACCAATAAAAATGTAGATGCTGCCATTGCCAAAAATGTGGGAATTATGTATTATTGTTGAAACGAGTCAGAAACCACCTCCATGGGTGATTGCTGTGGGTTCTCATCATTGTCATCATCACCATTTGCGTTGGCAATTTCCATCATTGATGCCATTGCCACAGTCTTTGCCCATTGCACTTTGCCCTTTTTGGGGAGAGGATTCTCATTTTCATTCTCTTTCATCAAATTTTTTCTCAAGCTTTCGAATTGGGAACAGACATTGTCCATGAATAGGAGTCCAGCCCTTTTGCTTCCCCAGTTCCCCAGGCTGGGAGCTCTGACAATGGAAGGTTCTCCTGAGCTGTTTGTGCCAGGGGTGGAATCAATGCAGGTAAGCAGTAAATTTTACTGGTTGTTTTATTTTCATTCTTAATCACTTTGAACTGACAGACCGCTGCTGTTTTTGTGTGTTAGCAGGTTGGGTCTGCTTGCAACTGTTCCTCCTTTGTGGTCTCCCATGTCATGTCATCACTGCACAATCAATGTAATCATCTCTGTAGTTGTCAGTATCATTGCTGTCTTTGTTGTCTTCATGGTTGGTGTTATATCCTGTGTCAAACTGGACTTGCTTGGCAATGTCTCATCCTTGCCAATGAGGATGAAAGCCCATCAACAGATCCAGCCATCTTAGCTGGCATAGTTAGTTGGAGTGAAGGTAAGCATATGACAAATGTAATCTTTTCATATTTCAATCAAAAACCAATCACAGTTTTGAAATGATTGGATAACTTTTATTTCCTTCCTTCCTAGTCTTCATTCTATCTAAAGGATGTGCCAAGCCAGGTAAGTAGCACGGCATGCATTTGAATTTGATTTGTCTATGGCATAAAATCTTTTTCTTTTGCAGACGTAAGACCCACAAATCCTTACAACATGCCAATAATTGTTTTGTCTTTCTTCAATTAAACTAGAACATTCTGGTGTATACAGCACAGTAAGTAATTCAGCAATTTTTTCTTTGAAGCACTGTTATGCCCCATGTATATTTTCTAACTGAATCATTAATTACCATTTTGCCTTTCATTGAGGCTCTAGGTGAGCAATGCTGCTGAATGGATCAAGACCACAGTCTGTGAGCAAACTGGAGAGCTTTGCAATGATGGCCCTGCACCCACACCCAATGATGGTAGTATGAGCATGCCTGGAGCAAAATCTGGAAAGGCTGGTGGAAGTAAATTGGGAAAGATGGGCAAAACCAATTGTAGAAAATGTCAAAAGTTCGATTAAGGGCATCTTTGGATGTTGGATTTTCAGTGCTTTGGGGGCATCACTCTGTTCTGAGTAATGTGTTAGTAATGTAAGTATTCTAATAAAGCTTGGGCAAATTGATACGGTGGGTTGTTTCATAATTTTTCATGTTAGGGTGTTCTTGCTTGAATATTTTCAAATTCTTGGGTGTATTAAGTATTGATATTTTGTCAATGTGATCCTGAGCATAAAAGTAAATTTGCTGTAATCTAAGTATGTATCTTGTGCCACTCAAAATAGGTTGTGAACATTTTCAAGCACAGTTACAACTTATCAAATAATATTACTTGTTCAAAGGCTTAAGTGTTGTCCTAAGTTGCATGTAGTTGGTCCTATCCACTCTGACATCACTGATATCTGACAATAGAAGAAGTCACTGTTTTGCAAACTTTAACAATCTTAAGCAGTTTATCTCATGTTGTACCTATGTATTGTTTGACTTTTGAACTTGGCAGAATAAAATATTCAATTCAACTAGAGTTTCTACCACTAGAAGCTCAAGCACCTGCAGAATTTTTATTCATAGTTCTTCATTGCTACCATTTCTACTTGATTGAAATACATGTATTGCTGCACCCAACAATAGTGTAGAGCATCAATTGAATTGATAAATGCTTCATATACTGTCTTAACTAAAGGACCATAACCTTGCAACTTTCTTCATTGATTTTTCATGGCATTTCAAAGAATAAATGCAATTGGT
The DNA here is from genome assembly GCA_036939595.1 of Thalassiosira livingstoniorum. Taxonomy (NCBI): domain Eukaryota; phylum Bacillariophyta; class Thalassiosirophyceae; order Thalassiosirales; family Thalassiosiraceae; genus Thalassiosira; species Thalassiosira livingstoniorum. The sequence continues at coordinate 2,491 of JALLOT010001068.1, read as the reverse complement.
TGGGCTTAAAGTGACAAATTTTGTAAGATTGCTGTAGAAAAGGAGCCGCATCTTCAAAGATTTCTGTCACACATAAAATGACATGCAGAGGACAAAAATAGGTCATTTTTTTTTCAAAAAAGCTGAACATATCTAAGTTACACTTTAAAAAATTCTAAACCACTCAAAATGTGTTTTGACAATATTTATTTTTTATGCTGGACCCCCTAACTGTAGCAGAATGAAGCAACAACTTGTTCTGATTTTGGCTACATCAACCAACAAAAATCAAAAAACAGAGTTGGTACACACATATTTCTCTTCAAAGATGTCTCCATCACAGATATCAAAGGAGCCATACTACTTATTGATCAAATCATTAAATTTATAAAGTCATCAACATCTAAAGGGGAAAATGGTGACATATTTTATCATGGAAAAGAAAATTGTCTCTTTACCTAACATACTGAGAGAAATGGGATGGCCACAAAAGCAATCACCCATCCAGATTGACAGCTCCACAGTCAATGGGGTTGTCAACAAATCAATCTTTCCAAAGAGGACTACAGTAATGGATATGATGTGATTCCAAAGACTCCAGTGCAGGGAAGTACAGAATCAATTTCATATTTATTGGGCAAGAATGAGAAGTGACTAGAGCAAATAAGGAGATTACTTATCAAAATACCATGCACCCATCCATCACACAGCCTAGAAACCCCTGAGGGCAGGTGTCAGATCTAATTCTGCACAGATTTTTGGTTCCTATTTTTCTTCCCCTCATTCATCTACTCACCTAGCTGCAAGAGTGTGCATATCCCACTTTTGACTGGTCCCATTTTATGTAGACATACTAAGTAATAGTTCACAAAGTAGACAACAAAGCTCTGCCTCTATCATGGGCTCTTTAGCATTATCATAATGTGGGAATGTATTGTCAATTTAGCATGTTTAGCTGCTATTGATACTGCCTATCATTGTTGTTTTTATTTTTTTTGGATTTTGAATCAACCAGAGAGCTGCAATCTTTGGAACTTCCAAAAATGATGAACCAGAAAAATTTAACTCCGAATGAGTCAATGTTGCATACTTTGCTATTTTAGATTTTTTGTAAAATGAGTCAGCAGGGGGTAATCTTTAAAAACCAGGAATAGTATTGAACAATTTCCATTCAAAAAGCCACGTAAATTTTAGGTGATATTGATAGGGGAAGCTGGAAGAATTCTCACTTAATGACTCAAACGGTGCTCCATCTCCTATTTTCATTTTTTAGTTGACAAACAAGATTTAGATTGCTGAAATGATGTCCATGATAAGTAGGGGAGGGGCATAAGATGAGGTAAGAATATTTGTTGTCAAATGATTATTTGATTATGTGCAGCTCTTTATAACTTTTGCTCCCTGTTTGACTTTCTCAATGCAGGTGCCACAGGACCACAGATTGGTGATATACAGGCACATAAGAAGCAATGTGGACCAGGACATGGAAACTGGGGTGTTGGGATGAAGATAAAAAACAAGATTTGATCCCAGCTTTAAATATTCAACTGAGATAATGATGATATTTATGTTTTATTACAACATTTGGAAATTAGTTAAATTCTTTTGTTCATGGTACATTCTCTGTTTGTCTTTCTTGCAATATCAATTGGATGTTACTGATCTTTTACTACCCCATATTCATTGTGAGCAGCTGATGACAAAATGATATGATGTAATGGGAGACAAGATGGGGGCAAGGTCAGTGAAAAAGGGGTTGCTTGCATTATTGTGTTCAGTCGGCGACACAATTTACAATAGGTTTTATATATTGACTTTCAAAACTCCAGATTTAAAAGTATGGGTGCATTGTTTTTAATCATGTTTAAAAATCTGGAACCTGTGAAATCTGTTAACTGCAAATTGCCTAATTTATTCTTCAAAATATGCTGTGTTTTTAAAATATAATGCACACATACACTTATCAACATATTGTGTACATGTACAGATACTACACACACACACTACACACACACACTACACACACACTAAACACACATACTAAACACTCACACTAAAACACACATACCAAGCACACACACTAAACACACACACTGAGGACTCACACAAAATATCTACAACAATCATACTTATACACTAGACACACACATGATCACCTGTACTATGCATTCATAAAAATCACACACATCAAACTCAAACTAAGAGCACATAATTCTTGCACAATTTCAAGCCTTACCAATAGTTGAAACATTGAAAATGAGATTTTATTACTTATTTCAGGGTGCTTCCTCAAGGCAAAACTCCTGATGTTGCATGAATTACAGCTACAAACCCAAGTCAATAATTACAGTGGCAGTTACTACCCTATTACTAAATTGAATTCCAAAGTTGTTTGCTTAGTGATATCAGAAAACCCTGCCTTAAGATTCCCTATGATACATTATTAGGATTTTTACTAGTACCAAATAACTATAGCCGTAATTACCCATTTACCCTTTACCCTCTCCAGGCC
>JALLOT010001067.1:7962-24456 GCA_036939595.1 Thalassiosira livingstoniorum | reverse complement strand
GCCAACTCATTTGAGTCATGGAATACACCTACATTATGTAAGGATGACTACTTATTGACTAAAACACTTAATGACTAAACAATGACTAAAACCATTTTTTGTTATTTTCTTTTGCAATTTAAACCAATCAAATATTTAAATTATTTTTATTGTTCAGCAACTGATTTTAACCAAAACATAATAACATTATTATCCATAAAATAATGATTGCTGGTTGCAACACGCATCAAGTAGTAGCACCTTGCTGGGCAACCTGCCCAGCAATGGCAATGCCTCCAATGACAATGCTGCCAGTGGCATTGCCCCCCCCCATATCATCTTGTCATATTGTTGTTTTGCATCTATTGTAAGAGTAATACTGTAGCTAAATTGAAATAAATAGTTTAATATATTGCATGTGCCTTGCCTGGCACCACATGAAAATACTGTTTCTGCCTTTGGCATTGGCAATGGTGGCACCATCTCAGGGTTGGTTTCCTCTCAACATTGTAGTTTCTGTTGATACTGCTGCTGTTGTAGCTGTCTTTGCCATATTAGTATTAGTCAACATTGAAGTCTCTGCTGCTATTTCAGTCTTTGCCACCATCCACCATTGCGTTGGAACTTGATGCCATCCTCAGAACTGCTCTTGCATCATGACAGCAACAACACGGGGGGCAATGAACACAAAGCAACAATCAATAAAAAACTCTTGCATGTAAAAATATGTAATCAAATCCTACAGTGAAATATCTTGAAGGAATTATCCAACGTTTATTAAAAAATAGCATGGGCAGACATCCACAATTGCAGAAGTGTTTTGTCACGGTTGGTAGTAGGTAGTGAGGTATGGAATGTAGATACACATAAAGCATACATTTGTACAACATGGGTATTGTAGGTTAAAAACTTGAAGCATAATTGCATTAATATTAGCAAAAATAATATTGCCTAATCCTTTCCAAAAATACCATGGATTAGGATAAAACATAAAATATGGATTAATTCTGCCTTTATGGTTAAAGAAGTACTAAAACATCATGTTTTAGTCATTGATTAGTTGTTTAGTATTTCAGTTGATAAGAGCTCTCCTTCTGATTACTTCTGAATACATTTAAGTACCATTGAGTATGGAACTTCTAAAGACATTTGAATTTGAATATGTAGTTGAATACACATGTTTTCAATATATTCAAATTATGTATTCAAATGTACTCAGATGTTGTTAAGAACCAATATAAAAAGTATTCAATTTTGTAACAGGAGATAGTTCACTCATGTAAGGTAGGCCCTAATCATATTGATTTTATACAGAACATATTTCCAAAAGAGTTACAGTAAATGCAAAATGTTTATCATTATTTTTGTATATTTTTTGCTCACTGTATCAAGAAAAATCCCTCTTCCTGTTACCTGCACCATCCAACAGAAATTCTTTTTTGAGATTTCTATGAGGAGTAGTTACTAATTACTCATTTATTATATGCAGGAGAAATACTACTGAGAGGGTATTATTATGGCACAGATGGTATGGCATCTAAGTACAAGTAAATACTAGATAGATAGCATAGTACTTACTACATACCATACAATTACCTATTTTTAATAGGTATGCATGATGTAGTATTTCTCATATGCATGAGATGGGTGGTGTCACTACTACTTACCCACTTAACTTTGTGCTTGCATAACACTGCATGTAACGGCACTGTTCACTGGAGAGGGTTTTCCAGTCACACCTTTCTGGTTAGTAAGAACAAGTGCTTGTCACAAGTTCCAAACCAGAAAGGTGTGTCTAAAAACCACTCACAGTTGCATTCAGTTGCATTTGTGTCTGCTCAAGTGAGAAAAAAAGTAAAAACTAAAGGCATCCCAAAAGGTTTTTACTGTTTTTTTTCTCTCAAGCTTGTGGACACAAAACAGATTTCATCTTTTCCACTTTGAGTACATAGTCATCAAGAACTCATTTGCAAAAGTCAGGTAAGTAAAAATAATTGGCAAAAATTTTGCAGTTTGTATCAATCAATGAAAAGAATTCAGGAAATATCATGTTAAAACATACAGAAATAGTTAAATATGTACTATCTCATAGCAAAAAAATTTAGATGAAATCATATCATGACAACAAATAAACTAGTTTGTTCTACAATTCTTGAATTGGATTCCTCCCACAAATCAAACTCTCCTCCATCCAACAAGAAAACTGATCTTATCATTTATTGCAAACATTGTACCAATGGAGAGCCAACTGCCACAACAAATGAATGAGTTGCTCAGTTCAGTGGTTTTCAACAGGGTTCTGTTTTCCATAGACATCATTGCAGAGACCTCAACCTAATCCCCCAACACCTCCACTGCCCCACCAAGCTGTCAAGCAACACCAAACTTCACCATGCCATGCGCCAAAATGTCCTACCTATCAACACATTTGAACTGTTGACACCTCTGGAATGCCATCTCATTAGTCAACACCTCAATCTTGTTGATAGACTTCCACCATGTCACCAGACTCCTGCCTTGTCTACACTACTGCCCCATTGACTTCTCAATTTACATCCACCATCTGGGAGACAATAGGGGCAGATGCAAGTTAACATGGGTTAAAACCAATTGAGCACATTAATCCACAAAAATACAGTATGGTAACTACTCACAGCAATCAACTTTGCAGTGGTGTGTGGTTGTCAATGGCAGTCATCAACGGTGGTTGTTGATGATGGTAGGTGTTGACAGTCATCAATGTTAGCTGTCAATGGCAGTTTTTATGGCAGTCTTCAATGTTGTTGTGTTGATAGCATCAATGGTAACATCTGTGGTGTTAATGGCATGGTTGATGGAGATAGTGTAGGATGCATGCTAGCAATATTGTGTGAATGGCAGTATTGGTGATGGTTTCATTGATGATACCATCATTAATTGTTAAGGCCAGGTGATGGAGGATTGAGGGGGGGGGTGGAAATGAAAATTTGTCATGGTGGTTGGGTGCCATGCTAATAATAATATTATTATGCAATAATAAATATGAACCATATTAAAAATATTGCTTTACAGGTATTGTAGGTATTGTAGGTGTAGGAAAATAAAAATGGCAATGTAAAAAAGATACAAAAAAATCAGTGATGATCAGTATGGAGTATTTTATCCATAAATGAAACAGTGTAAGAATGTCCTGTATGAAACCCAGTATGATTTGGGCCAGTATGAATGAGCTATCTCCAGCTCAGCATGTAATAATAATAATGCACATACGTACCTAGTAACACATCTGATAACTACCATACCACATCATACCACCTATTTACTCCAATATAGGTAGAACAGTAATATCAATAGCATACTACAGTACTTCAGAGTACTTAAGAGTAGTATGCCTGAATACATTTGAATGCATCTTGACTACAAATATATTCAAATGTATTCAAATGTATTCATGCATATTCTTAAGCAATTCGAAGTACTCAAATTTATTCAAAAAAATATGCAAAAGTATTCAAAATTATAATCACTTGTATTTAAATGTATTCAAGTAATGTTTTTGTCAAAAAATGATTTATTTGATGTTTTAAAGCTACTCTCATATTTTATTTTTATTTGATAATTTCTGAATAAAGTTTTTTGAATTTTAGTGATTTTTGCAGTCTTTCCATTGTACAGATCAACCAGGAACATACTGAGAATGATTTAAAAAATGTTGATTTGGAAATTATGGGTTAAATTTTGCAATTCCAATCACAAATTTTTCCATTGCCCAAAAAGAAATATTCCTATTTTAGATACAAAGTTTTGTCATTGCAAGAGTTTCTTTTTTCATAACAAAAGATATATAATTCTCAAAATAAAATGACCACTTAAACAGCAGAATTTTTCTGACAAAGCAGAATTTTTATGCAATTTTTATTTTCTGCTGCCATAGCAGAATTCCACCGTTTTTTCAGAGATCCAGTATTTCTATCATTTTCCACAGAGCTCACCATGTTCTGCAATGTTCCTCCATTTGTTCTTTCTATATTTAGTACCTACCTACTAGTACTAGTAAGTAGTTGGTACTACAAAATAATATGTATGGTATGATGTACTATAGTAGCACAGAGAATAGAGGTACATAAGAAAAACAATACTCCTCCATTTTGTACTTTGTGTATGATATGATACCTGGTATGTAAGTACGTAGCTATGTACAAGTATAGATATTAGTACTTTTATCATGTTAAAAAAATATGATCATAAGTACATAAATGTAATACTTATTTTTTACTTTTACATAACAAAGGTATGTACATATAGACCTACTATGAGGGAAACAACAATACCAAAACTTTTATCAACCAAAATGATTCATTTTCTTGCTATGTTTTATCTATTATGACAAATGATCTAAAAATTCCAAAAAATGTTATACTCATCTCATATAAAACATGCTTTTTTGTCATTTTTGCAACTTCTAGTTTTGTTTGTATTTTTTATAATGAAATAATTTTTTCTCAAAAATAACATTCTTTCACTTTTATGCAATTTATTTTATTTCAGCAACAGTTTTATTGTTGAAATTTGCTCAAAAACTGGTTTAGAACAAAATGGAATGTTGATGAGCATAATATGTAAGAATAGGTACTTGGTAGAACATGGTGGAACATGACAGAAAAATGATGGAATAGGGGAAACTGATGTAAAAATGGCAGAAACTGGCAGAACATGTCAGAAACTGCAACAAAATATTCTGCTGTGGCAGAAAAAAATCCACAGAAAAAGAGATCATCTCAATTTTGAGAATTATATTGTTTTCATTACAAAAAGATGAAACTCTTGCAATGACTAAACTTTGTTTCTTAAACATTTCTTTTTGGTTGATGGAAAAATCTGCAATAGGATATGCAAAATTTTTTTTACCAAGAATTGCAATTTTTTAAGTTTTATTAATTCTTAGTATGTTCCAGGCACATCTCAATCCAGGAGGTGTGAAATTAGTCTATATGTCTTCTCTTTTGTTTTATCTAGAATAGAAAGGTTTTGACTGGATGACACACCTTATACTTTGGATACTGGGAGAGTTTTGTCTTTATTGCTTCTGATTATGGGCTGTCTGCCAGGTCCCCTATCACTGGAAAGCTAGGGTTTGCTGAATTGAGCCAATATTGGGGAGATCAATGAAGTGATTACATTCATTGTGATCACTTCAAGATGCTTAGAATGGATATGATATGTGGAATTTATGACAATGGAATTTTTCTTTCATCATTTTCAGCTGAATGCAACATAGTAGGTACCTAGGTATCTATTACATTTTTTGGTACAGGTGACAGCACTAGAAAGCAATAAAATCAAAGAACAGATAGACCAAAATCAACTGACATGTAACCTGAAATGTACAATAGAGTAGCACATTTTTTATACTCTTAAATGATCTAACTTGTTAGCATTGCAACTACTCTTATTATAATACCAATGGTAACCATAATAAAATTGTAGGATAGACATGTCTGGGCTATTTTGGTAGCATCATTTGTATAGTTTAAAACTTGATGTTAGTTATTAAGAGTGTAAATTTTGAAAAGTGAAACTGGCTCAAAACAGACAAACATGACAGCAACAACAATGGATGTCATTGGCAATGGTTCATTTGCTGATGTATGTGTTGGGACATATCCATGGTTCTTTTCCCATTGACAGTACTTTCAACATTGCTGGGGTGATTTGAATTTGAAACAACTTTGTCATCTTCTGCAATGATATTCTTGATTTGCATGCTCACAGCACTGGAAACAGTAGCACTTCCCATAGAACTCAATTGTTTCACATATTTGACTCAATTATTCTGTTCATCATCTTCACATGACTTGATTCTGAGTAATCCATCAGCAAAACATGTGAGCCATAAGTTGTGTCATTGTCTGTCAGATATGCTTGTGCTAGAGAAACCAAGTGGCCATCCTAACATTTTAGAAATGTTTAGAGGCTCAATACAAAATAATACCAACTAACAGCAGACAAAGTGATCATGGATATATTCTAACTGCAGCAAGGTGAAGTAAGCATTGGTTCCTTGTCTATTATGATTTCTTTCAAGGGAAGCAAGGAGAAAATATCTCCCACTTTGCACCAACAAGCCCAATGTTCCAAAAAGAATTCTGAGTGTGCTGTGTTGGAAATAAGTGCTATCATTCCCCTGACAAGATAGGAGTTTATAAAAGACCAAGCTGAAACCTAAAGGTAAAGAAGAAGAAAAGGTTTGCAACACCCATGATCTCAAAAGAACATTGGGTGGTTGATGATGAAGTGGCACAGCACCAGCAGAACAAAATGGCTGTAGTTGCTCATCTATGTTTTTAGTTTTACTGTTAAGACTGCTGCCCCCATGGCATAGCAATATCAGCAAATATGTAGGAGTACTAACTAATCATTACAGTAATCAAAAGAATCCCAAGTTGAAAAAAGAGGTCAATGTTATAAATCACAATGATTTCATGTCTCCCATCATTGTTGGAACTAACAGCCTCTGCCCAGTTGGCACTACCATTATATGATATGACAGGGAGGGAATCAGACAGTGCCATTGTGTGCATCATGGTTGGTTATGGTGGATCTTGGATGGCCTTGTTGATTGTGAAGTTGGAATAAATTTAATGAAGGAAGCTATGGAAGCTTACTTGGAATTTTGGAAGGGTGAAAGTACTGAATGGAGGTCCCCTGTAGAAAGTATAATAATTCCTATCTAGAGTTGAAACTTCAAAAATATCCAATTTCACCAATCCACATTCTAGAGCTGCAATTGGATACTCACAGCATGGCTAAACATGTATTTAAATTGGATGTAGCTCCAATATTGACTGGATTCAGCATTCTGTGATAAGGTGGCCTGAAAGACAGCCTTTGAAAAATGTAAATTTTTTCAATTTGTTGTTGTGGTGAAAAATATGGCTACTATGCAATATGTGAGTTTCTGTCCTTCTTCCTGAAGTCATGTTATGTGAAATAATCATTTATTATGAAATTCTCCAGAATATTATTTGCTTGTTCTAAACACTTAAGAGACTTTCCTCTCTATATTTTGTGGTTTTTGTAGTTTTTCATTTTTGTATTCAGCCATCGTACAATCACAGCTTGTGAATCCATGTCAACTTGTCAATTCACCAATATTTCTTGTGTGTATTAAAGATGTCAGTTCATTTGAAACATATTCATTGCCTCCTCAGAGAAAGTAGTTTAAAGATCTATTTCAATTTACAGCAAGCTGTCATTGTCAAGCAGATGCTGGATAAAAGAACAACTCCAAACCATAGAACTTGACAGTAAATTAAGTGAAAGGATGTTTGTTCAGAGAGCTTGGGTTTGTATTGGGAGGTAGTTTTGCGGTACCCCCATGTTCTTTTTCACTATTTTGATGGCAATCTATTGTTATCTTTATTGTTATCACCATTGTTGGCTGGTAACTTTCATTTTGTGAAAATGGTTACTTGTCAATTGCATTATTCATACAGGCTGATAGGAATATATGAGAATAAAAATATTTTGATAACTTAAGAGAGCATCAATAACTGTAATGGCAACATTGTCTTTGTGACATTATCAACTCTATTGATTATCAGTACAAAGGTCTACCACATATGATATAAAATGATTAGACTTGGTGGGGTTGGCCTAAGCAAACAAATTACTGTGAAGTATAAACTCTTATCATCTACTACATCCAAACCACTTTCTGAGAAACTTTGGCTTTTAGTTTGCTTCCAAAGATCTCACTTGGCTCAAGATGACTTGTCACTAATGCAAGGGTGAAATATAAACATGAAAAATCATGCAATTGGTTGTTGATATCAGCTAAAAATACTACTTCTTATGCTGCACATTGCAATTGTTCCTTCTGGGGCATATCTTCCAGATCACACTAGCCTATTGTTATATATGAACTTCTGGAAGTCCCCTGAAAAAGAAGTTTTATCACTCATTTTGTTTGTTGAAGTACTTTCAAAAAGTAAAAAGCATAATTTTATATGAAATTATTTTTGATTTTACTAGTAAAAGCCATCATTTTTCATCAATTATCAACTGGAAAATGGGTCTGGTATTCAGACCCTAATAAAAATACTAATGAAAATAAAAGTTTGGAATAGTTACACAGCTCACTAATGAGTTGATCTCACAGAGAGTTTTAAAACAAATAACTACAAGTAGATGATGTAGTTGACAGAGTCTAAAATGCAACATTTGCACATTTTTTCCTCCATATTGATGTTGGAGCTAAATAAAGGTGAAGAGAATCAAAAAGAATAAATGAAACAAAAAAATTTCAATATAAATTCATGTTTAAATTCTACGTACCACATCCCTTTCAGTCAAAGCTTGCACACTAGTACAATATACTGCACAATTGGTTACTTCTTGGAGTAATTGCTCAATTTTATTCATCCCTCTACTTCTACTGCCTACTGTTTGAGTTGAACAATTTATGATGATTTGTAAGTTAATTGAATTACAGCTTCAAAGTGGGGTACCAGCACATCTGTTTTAATGGAAGTAGCAAAAATCAAAACTTCCCACTGCAGTAGACTCCAATAGAATGGTAAAGGGTTGATGGTAATGATGATTCCAAATGTTGATGTCTGAAAACTTGCTTATTGTCTTGAATTCAAACACTATGCTATTGATGTTATTCTAATTTTTCATATTTGGGATATAATTCAAAAAGATTGTTTTATTAAAGAATCCCCCAAGTGCTGCATTAAATTCATTAAAGGATTGACAAAAACACATCCTTCAAAATCAACAACATCTAACATCTAAGTTCTCTTTAAATTAATGGATGCAATTCTAACCACAGTATGACAATAAGATTTGAAGACAATGATATGATGTAGCTTCTTTTTAGAAATCATCATCCACAATGAGCCTCAAGTAAACATTACTAGTCATATTCTGCTACTATCAGCAATATCCAAAACACAAGGTGGAATTTTTTAGGCTCTTACAATTAGTGCTCATTTGAATCTCTGGTGTTCTTTTTTACCATTTCCCATGTCATTATTTTTGCTCCATTTTATTATTCAGTTGGTTAATTGAATCATCTAAATATCCATTTTTTCTTGTTTCATTTCTTTTAGCTTAGAAATAGAATATTACTTTGTGTTTGTAGCTCTCTAGGTGCAATTCCTGGTTACAATGTATGTTTACCTTTGCCACTCTGACTCTGAGCTGTAGCTAATCTGTGTCATTTTGTTTCATTGACATCATCATGGTGCCAAAATGGCTCATTTAATCTCTAAAATTGTCTTTGGATTTCCTTGATATTCACTCTTACACCAAGCAGTCTAAATTTTTGTAAAAATTTCTTTATCACCAGCAAAGTATTTAAAGTTACTAGGAGTAATCGCTACGTCTAAAAAATTATTGATATGCTAGAAAGTGCAAAGGAACCACAAAATAATTTTATCCAGTATATTGTTTGAAATGAAGTTACTAAAATATTGAATCAGTTCTTCGCAAAAGTAATACTGCATGCTTTTGTAGAAGTGATGAGTTTCTTTCACAAAGACATAAATCCATACAGTGATAAAACAGCATCAGCCAAAATTCAACATTAATGAGAACTGGTCTTGAAAAAGGTGACCCAAAATTATTTCTAAAAACAACATCTCTAGCTTAGTGATCAAATATTGTAATGTATTCGTCACATTCAGAGTGTGATTGATGGTTACAACTATTGTATTTGCCATGTCGAGCTGTGGCTAATCTGTGGCATAACATTTCACTAACATCAATGCAGTACTAGAAGGGGTCAATCATCTTCTAAACCTTTTCTTGGTTCTTTCTTGATGCTTACTCTTACAAAGATTAGAATAATTTTTGTCGTATAAATTCCTTGATATCCAGAAAGGATTTAAAGCCAACAGGAGTAATTCCTACATCCAAAAAGTATTTGGTCACTTCTGTTAGAGTTTTGATATCATAATAGGAAGTAAAACTAAGCATAAAAAAATTTTTACAGCTGCATTAGCTGAAATGAAGCTATCAAAATATTGAATCAGTTCCTCAAAATAGTGATACTGCATGCTTTGGTAGCAGTGATGAATTCCTTTCACAAAGACTTTCAAATACATAACAAAGTAAATTGGGATCATTGGCAATTCCGTTTCAGTGACAATTGGGCTTGAAGAATGTGACCCTAAATTATTGCTGACAACAAAACCAAGATGTGGAGACAAATCCGTTGTTTGTGGAATTTTGTTAGCACATGGCAAATCGGTGTTTAACTTACAAGGAGCTTGTCTCTATCCATTTTGTTTTTATTTTTCTGATCCATGTACTGTTTAAGAAGTATGGTAGAAGCACAGATGTCCGCCATCAGAAATGCTGTAGACAACCTGATACTCTTTTGAAAAATGTTGCCATCACTAAGAAATTTAAAATTTAACCCTAAAGAACTTTCGGTTCTCTATTTTTTGATCTAGTTGCACTGTTCTTTCTCTACTTCATCAATCACTAAACCCTGGCCGCCTAAGAAACAAATGAATTTTCTTCAAACATCTACCTCGGGTTTATTTCTTGGGCTGAAACCAAGACTTTATTGTCTTTTGTTTCCCTTTTGGGACAGTACCAACAGAATCTCCAGAAGACTGGCGCCTTAAGTCTACCCTCTTACTTCCTTTGCTGTTTTCTGTAGGATGGATGGTATTACTTGTGTGGGGTGCAGCAGATTTTTTCAACGGCTTTGATCCAGTAGTCTCGGAATTAGTTTTTTCCTCGGCATGATTCGAATCTGTGTCAGAGTCAATATTGCTTACTGAATCGATTCCCCCAGGTGGGGACTTGCCAAATAAAAAGGTTTGGACAAGTTTTCGTTTCTTTCTTGATGGTTCATCTGATGGTCTGACTTCCTTTTCACAAGTCTTCCTTTTAGACTTGGCTGGCGATCTTTTCGGTTTAGCAGCAGGTGGGGGCATCTCCTCGTCACTTTGAAGAAAATTCGTCTCCATCTGTTGGTTTGCAATGGAAAATGACCCTTCTGCTTGTCTTTTTGCCTTCCGTGGTGAACCAACTTTCTTGGAATGATTCGCTTTTGAAAAACTGAATGGATTCTTGACAGCAAAGCCAGATGGGATCACTACTGCAGAATCTTCTCTCTTGCTTCCAGAATCTTCATTGTCACTAAAGTCGGATTGCAATTCATCCTCTGGTAGCTCATTCTTCCTAGAAGAAGTTGAAGGTAAAATATTTACATCTTCTCTGCTCTCGGGAGTGATAGATTTGCTCCCTGCCGTGTCTTTCCTTTTCAGAAATGAAGATACTTCGCAACCATAATCAGTTTTTGGAGTGATTTTTGTAGATGTTTGCATATCTTCTGCCTTCTTGTTAAAGTTCCTTCGCTTATCATTGATTAGATATCTTTGCTGCTGCTGCTTTGAAAATGTGTGATGATCATCCACAACAGAGGAAAATAAAGATTGACGACCATCCTGCTTTGAGGCACTTTTTGTCCGGTTTGAATCATTTTCATTGCTTCCCACTTCCTTCTTTACGAACTCTGGTCTATTTTTATCTGTTGGGTTTGAGTGCAAAAAGGGCTTTGGGACGGAGATACCTGCGGACTTGATATATTCGACATGCTGTTTTCTGACTTTTCGAATTGAGCGATCGTTGGAAGGGTTCCTCTCAAAGAGTCTCCTCTGTCTGAGTGGACTTTCTGGAGCAGATAGCAGAGATCCATCAGCCCCATCTATTGCCTGCTGAATCACCTTGGAAACAGATTTTGATTTTTCTTTCGTTGGTGATGTCGGGACTGTTGCTCTACTAGTTTGAGTATTTGTACCTTGAATTTCTCGATCATCAGACAACTTTTCTGACGTGGATTGAGAGTTGTTGAATTTAGACCCCAAATTCCGTTCCAAATCTTGTTTCTCCTTGCTCAAATGATTAGTTGAGTTCAATAAATCAACATCGGTGGGGCTCGAATTTTTACATTGAGGTGAAACGTTCCTTTTGGGACAACCATCCAGTTCTGGCGCCCTTTCCTGCTTACTTTTCTCCAACAATGACGAGATCTTCTCCCGACAAACAGGATCATCCAAAGGATGACAATGACTATCCCCATCCTTCTTCAAAACCCACTCATGCTCACAAGCATCCTTCACACTCATCCTCTTCAAAGGATCCTTTTCCAAAAGACACATTACCAAATCTCTCGCTTCCTCCGAAATTCCTTCCCACATATCCTCATAAAACACAATCCTGGCATTCGCTACTGCGTCGAATCCAGCGCTGACATCAAAGGGTGGAGATCCACTGAGGAGAATGAAAAGAATGACTCCGATGGACCAGCAGTCGGCTTCTTTCCCATAGGTGTCGGATTTAAGATTGTTGTGACGACGGAGGACTTCGGGTGCAAAGTATTGGGGTGTTCCGCAGAATGTTTTGAGTCCTTCGGCGGTCATATTCTTTGCCACTAAACATTGCAGAATTCAACATTTCATTTTGTCAGAAGTTTCTCAGTGAGGTGACGTGCGTAAAAATTAAAACACAATTGACGTATCATAAAGACGAACCAAAAAAACACACGACGACAATCCTTACCTCCGAAATCAGTCAACTTAATGTTCACATCAGAATTTCGATTCACAACCAAAATATTCTCCGGCTTCAAATCCCTATGCACAATCCCCATTCCTTCGTGCAAATAATAGACGGCACTCAAAATCCTTCGAAACACCCTTCTTGCTGCCACTTCCGAGTACCTCCCTCGTTCCACAATGCGATCGAATAAATCTCCTCCTTTGATCAGTTCCATGACAAGATAAATTGCCTTCCCTGGAGTGATGAATACATCGTAGAGTTGAACTACATAAGGATGGTCAAGCTTGCGTAAGATGGCAGCTTCCGCCTGTATTGAAGAGAGTTTGGCCGCGGAGAATAAGGCTCCCGCTCCTACTCCACCTCCATTTACACCTCGTCCGACGCCTGTGGCTCCTCGTCCGCTGATGGAGATGATTTTGACCGCTCGTTGTTCACCGGTGCGACGATGAATGGCTCTTCGGACTTCGCCATTGGTGCCTGTTCCGAGGAGGTCTCGGAGGTCGTATTCTTCTTCGATTCGACGTATAGACAAGAGATTGGATGATGCCTTGGATGGTTTGGATGAATCGGAAGAATGAGCTGGAGGTTTGACACCACCAATTTGATCATTGCGATTTTGGCCACCATTGCGATGATCGCGGTTGTTCTTACAATCGTTTTCAAGAGGTTCCTCAGCTGGAAAAAGTACTCGGCCTCGATTGCCACTCCTCTCCTGTCTTTCTTTGCTACTACTTCTGTCACGTCTCTCATTCCTGTCATTTCTGCCACTTGTTATTGAATGACATTTGGTGGCACGGACATTTACTTTCCCAACTCCAGTCCACTTTCCATTTTCCTGTCCCGACAATCTCCTCCTCGCAGGAGTGTTTGAACTACCCAAACTTCCAAACCTCGTAACCCTCGTACTTCCACCAACATGTCCACACGCCACTGCATGCCTCGCCTCTTGCTCAAACAAATTAACAAACACATACGAATACCACCCCATATAAACCTTCCTCTCATACCCACTCCTTATCTTCTTCGTCAGCAACTTGGGATTAATCATACAAATGACATCTCCGGTGTGGAGTTTTCGCCGTTCGTTGCGACGGAGGAGGGTGGTGCCGTTGATGAGCGTTCCATTTCCGGAGGTGTCTTCTACATAGACTTCCATTTCTATGTTTTGATTATTGTGATTGGTGACATTGGAATCGGGTAATTGAAGCAGGCAAAATATGCGGCAATGGCGGTTGGAGATCATGGCATGTATATGATCATTTTGTTTCCTCTTTGCTTCCATTTTCTGCATTGATGCATCTTCTTCTCTAGAGGCAGGTTGCGTTTCAATTTTTTGAGTCGTAACGTCACATTTGACAGATCGTCCTAATACATATTCATTGAATCTATCCGAGGGCATTAAATGTTTCAAGCCCAAAAAGTTGATTCCGGGTGGACTTTGTGGTGATTGTGGATTGTGCGATTGCTGAGAGTATTGTGAATGTTGTGAATAGTTTTGCGAGCTTTGAGAACCACGTATTGGACTTTTCCAATGTTCTGACACGGAAGGGGAGCGAGAGCGAGTGGAGATGGATCCAGCCCTTATCGGTGGTCGTGGAGTCATTTCGAGTGCTCCTCGAGCTGTCATGTAGGCGGGGTCTATTTTGTCAAAGTTGGATCCATTGTGGCCATTGATCCCATTCGATCCGTTAGAACCAACAGGCATGAGCCGTCCCCAAGGAATGGTTAGAGGATCAATGGGCGTAGGTGAGTGGAACATGCTCTTTTGAGAATCATCGTCGTCGTTTTCATCATCGTCAATTCCAAGTTGGGTGAGTTCTCCATTGGCTTGGCTCATTTCATTTTGGGTGAAGGTCTGTGTCAAACATTTCGAAATGGCGAGACAAAGTTCAAGTGCGAAAAAAGAATTTAGTGTAAAACCACCAATCATAGATTTCCATAGATAATGTCACATGTGGCGAACATGGCAACCGGATATCTCAGCGACATAAAACAATCCTAACAGCCACAACATCCACAGAAAAACAATTGCAAAAGCGGCTTTAAAGTGCTACAAGTAACAAGTAACCAACTCAACATGATGCCATTTGATGTGACGCACCTCCTGAGTTTGCCCCTCCAACGCCGATTCGTCACCTGCATCGCTCTCGTCGCCATCGTCGCCAGCATCCCGTGCATCCTCCTCCACCACTTCAATCACCGGCAATGAGTTGTTGTTGTCCATCATCTCCATGATGATGAAAGAAGTAATTCAACTTTGAAATGGAAGGTAATTGTTACTAAAAGTGCAAGTTGAAGTTCGCCTCCTACTACACTGAGTTCAGATTTCAGGTGACGCAAAAGTCGGATGGGTTGTTTCTTGTTTCCTTTTTGATAGATTTGATTGTGGGATAGTGCTCAATTAGGTACAATTGTTGCGTAAGTTCTGCTCCGGTAATTCAATGTCGAGTCGATGAGATTATGATGGTATATAGTGCTTTAAGCAGATAGTAGGAATATCGGTCAGCCGGCGAGATTCAAAATTCAAAGTGGAATGGAAAATGGAAGACAATGGAAGAATCAAAAAGTTGTTACATTAGCCGTTTCTGTTGTTATTGAGTATGTAGGTACTTATGCTGCCGGAATGTTGTGATGAAGACAGCAGCAAGGGAGACAAAGCGGCCAACGCTGTTGTGCTGCCACCTGTTGTGCCAACTCCGTTTCCTGGTGCCTGTGCAATAGGTCCCTCTTATTCAGCTTCGGCAGGTTGAGGCCATTGTCCAACTTGTTTCCATTAATGGCCATTGGTTGGTCTCAATCTGTCTTGCTATGCTTGCTGCTTATTGGCTGCTTGTTGTGCCATTAGAAAATTGGCGATGCGAAAATCAACAATTAATAATCGATTTTAAAAATTAAGATTTAAAAATTGACATTTTAATTAAGTTAAAAAGATACACCCAAAGTATGCAAAATTTGTTTGTTATTGAAGTTAACTGGATAAAGACTCTATGGTGGTTCAAAATTTTCTGAGTGACACTGCAATGAACCTTTGAGGTGTCCATTTATATTCTTGGAAATTGGCCAAATTTGAGAGATCAGTGTAAGGATTTCATCAAATATAAATATATTGTGCTTTTTTGCTGGTGGATGTTATAGGATAGTGATATAATATTGATACTATATGACACATAGTCAACCAAGATTGTGCATTGATGCTGGGTGAATGGTATCTTGGGTGACTTTTGGTCCATTTCTTATATTATTAGCTTGTCTTGAAGGCTGTACCATTTTTTTAGATACTGCTCATTTTGTTTGATGCATTCATCTGTGTCTATCAACTTTGTTACTTAATGATGTTTGATTCCTCATTTAGAAGTTCTTTGTTCAAAAATCTCATATTTGATCATTGTTTGAGATTTGTTGCTTCCAGGCATCAGAATTGAACATCAGATAGTATTTTTACATTTTTACTTCATTGTGGAGATAGATAAGTAGTATGTTAAGCATTTTTCATTAAAAAAGTTGCATCTTGAGCAGGTCTCAAGGCTATCATTATTACTTAGCATGTACTTCTAGTAATATGTAGTAGGTACAAATAGGTAATAGGAGGGAAGAAAGAAAAGTAAAGTATGCAGGGTCAAATAAAGGTAAGTACATAAGTAGGGTTTTTTATTGTGGCAAAACAAGCAACAACATTGAATTTGAAAATGTTTTTTTTTTCGTAATTTTCGCTAAATCGCCAAAAACAATAATCACTTTTGATTTTCTGCGTCTGATTTTGCATTTCATTTTTAAAAAAAAATGGCGCGGTAGGCGGTGTACAATACTTATGTACTTTAAAAGTACTAGGTAGTAATGTTACTACTATTACAATTGTAGTAGTGTTTTCTAGCTTTTACGTGCAGTAGAAAAATTTCGTGGTAACAACCTTTTCATTTGATACTGATTTTTACGTTAGTAGGTGTAACAACCATA
>JALLOT010001066.1:0-16402 GCA_036939595.1 Thalassiosira livingstoniorum | reverse complement strand
CTAAAATCAACATGTTTTCATCCCACAGAATGAACATTTGCACTTTAGTTTGAAATGAGTATGGAACTACAAGACAAGAGGAACACTTGTATTTGCATTGTTTAGGTTCAGTTGACTACTTGATTGGAGGCATTTTAGCACTTTGGTAGCTGCAAATACCTCCAACTGAGAAGGAGACTCTTGGGTTCAATTCTTCCTTCCCTCAAAGTAGGAGCAGGATCATGATGAAATTCATTCAGATCAAACTCATTATTAGATATATTGGATGATTTTCTTGCCATATTCAACAAACAATTACTAGACTCCATAAGGGATTTGGATTGTGTCTATATCTTCTTTTTGGAATACCAGGAATGATACAGTGTGGGTTACACTAATGAATCTTTGTTGGATGTTATTATTTGGAGGGAATGATGAAAAACCATGCCACAGCTCATCATAATATGCACAGATAAGACAATTGTAGTTTCTGAGCTTTCATATACATGCTCTTGGCAAAGACTGATCATTTTAGTGATGGTGTCACCTCTACCTTTGAAACCATTCCATGCCTAAATAGTGAGAGGTACTATTTTTGCTGTTGGGGGGATTGCTCATTCCAAATGGCTAGGAATATTGACACTTGATGCTCTCCTCAGCCAAAACTGTGTCAAGAAAGAGTTGTAGTTCAAGTTGACATGTTTCTTTTCTTCTGCTTTGAACATGAGCTAAATAGAGGGTCGTAGAGGAGAGACTTTCTAATTTTCAGTCAGTATCCAAAATTAGGGAATTTTGGTTGTAGATCTATCAAAGTTCTTCTGATATAAATCATTCAACTCACTTGGGAAAGTTATTTGATAAAAACGAATAATGAAGTTGAATCTCCAAGTGCAAAAGCTACAGCAGATATTCCATGCAATAGCATTTGGCAATAATTGGAATAGTTTATGTTCATTTTGCATGAGATTTATTAGTTTGTGATCAAATACATTCAATTTTAAGCACCTGACACTGTCATCCATACCAAGGTCTATATTCAAAGTAAACTTCATCTTTTTAAAATCTAATCCTCTCATCATGAAAATATTTTTTAGACAGCCAACTTCACTTCATCTGGGAATGAAATTTTTTATTTGATTTAGTCTACTTTGTAACAAAAAAATTGAATCACAACACACTGTCTTTTAAGACTCTAATGAATTGATTAATGTTATTTTGTACAAGTCCTGGTGAATACATTGCCTCAAATTTTTCTAATACTCTGTCACTATCAGAATCAATTCTGTAAATACTCTGTAATGTAGCTTCAAGCCATTGACCTTGGATGGAATATTTTGACCTGTCTTCACCAGTTTCCTCCTTTGTGTGTGCCAAGAAAGAGGCTTTAAACATTTTCTGTTGTAAGTAGGAGCTTTACTTTGTCAACACCATTGTTCACATCATTATCTTCTTCTTATCTCACTGTATCTAAAAGAATCAGCTTCTGCAAAATCTACTCAAAAAAGTGCCTTTATTAGGAGTTAATAGAACAATGAATGCTTTTTATTCAACAAAAGCAATTATTTGTTTTTTTGTTAAACCATGAAGCAATCACTAATACTTTGGCATCAAAAAATAGGCCATCAGAGTCCATCATATGTGAGTCTTCTTCACAGGTATTAGATTTTGTCATCATGAAAAGCTCAAATGTACTCTTCAACCCCCTCTTAAAAAAATGTCTATTTTTNCAAAGGTAAAAAAATAGACATTTTTTTACCTTTGGTCTGCAAATCAAGAATAAAGTCATTTGAAGATTTAAGCATTCAAATTTATCTCTATCTTGATCATTATTTGATGAAAAATTATCATCAGATTCAGATCTGTCATTAGATATATTTGATAAACAGCTAAAATCATGGTATTCTCTTTTTCAGTAGTTTCATCAAAAGTATCTGCAGAATTTGCATCTTTATGTGAGTGGTTCATTGTTTTTGACAAGAAGGTTTTGTATTGCTGCTTAGGTTTTCTGATTCCATTGATACATAGTCTTGTTTTTTCATGGATTCTGGTCTGTTAGAAATTTCTGTTTTGAGTTCTTGCCATCTTCAGTTTCCCTAAATAATCTTGTATTTGAATTGATATTGTTTGAAGAAACAATCCTTCTCTCCCTCTGACATAGCTCCATTTTCTTCTTCTTTGATAGGCGAAAGAGGTAATAATCTAACATACTTGATAACAGCTTCAATACTTTCTCTGAGTTGATTTCTCTCTGTAATTAAAGATGTGCATGTCCTTACTCAAAGATGTGTTGAGGTAAGGTGCTTGACAAAATTAGTGAGTACATTGCATTGAGTTTTCAATGGATTATTGTTTTCCTGTGCGTTTTTTTTGCTTGTGTTGGATCCTCTTTGCTCACTTCTTCAATGTCTCAATTTTTTATTGTTAGCAGATAAACTGTTGTGATGAATCTGGGTATGTTTTGAATTCATGTAGATAGAATCTTAACAACAGCCATTATAGGAAATAATAAGCAGGCCTTGAAAAGACATGAAATGTGCCCAAGAAAATAGTTGCAGTTTATTTATGATCCTTTGGCCCACTTTTTTCAAAACTGCACATCACTTTTTGGTATACACATCTGAATCCTTTTCTTTTTACCATTTTCTGGTTTGTTCCTTTATATTTTCCAAAAATCAAAGTAAACCATGATTGACACATTATTGAACCTGGAAAATCACCACCACTATAAAAACATGGAATGAGGAGCTTGAAGTTCCAATAGCCTCTGTCAATACAGAGTTGACATTGTATGATAGATTTGGAGTCTTTGCCTTAAAAATTGAACAAAAATGGCATGATTAAAAGAAAGGCCTGAAATCTTGTCCGATTCTCTAGCTGGAATTTTGTCATCAATGAGATGTTGGTTGCTGCTTATGCTGCATCATGTTGAGTGTACTCTTTAGAAGTGTCTAGAACTTGTCATTTGCCTCTTAGGTTGGAATTTTTTCCTATTTCCAATATATTTTCAACATCTAATGATGATGGGCTTTGACATCATTTTACATTAGATACAACCTGATTTTTTTAGCCTGATAAAAATCTACTTCATTAATTTATTGAACTCATTCTCTACAATCTCCAAAAATATTATTGGCACAAACATTTTGTCTAGAAAGTAGGCATCATTTTTGTGTAGGGATTGGTTGAAATTGTCAGGTGTAATGAGATTGCTAAAGTCTACTTGTTTGTTCTTGTAGCAACTTTTGTAGTTGATGGCAGAGCTGACCATGATTAATTATGTTGCTATGAACAAATGGTAGTGGTCTAAGCTCAACTTCAGACACTAGTTGAATACAAAGAAAATTGACTATCTTTGCTAAAAATGAAACTACAAATACCATTGAATCATGAATAATATCTTTCTTGTGAATGGAAGAATGGGCTTTATTTACCCTGACAATTGATTACTGTTTCAGGTTAACATTGGTTCAATTCAGGATCTTTTTTGATGGAATTGATGTTACAGTCTTCACAATAAAATTAGCCATTACAACATTTGAAAAGATCTGCATCGTGGTCCAACTGGCTAGCCCCAAAAAGGACAAATATGTCTACAAAATTTCAAAAGATTTGCTAGTTGCTTGAATGCAAACCTTAAGGGATATCAATTCATGTAGGAACATGTATGTAAATCTATGGCATTTTGATAAAATTATCTTAAATTGATATTCAAATTTAGTACTAGCTCCTACTTGAAATTCTACTCAAAAATAAAAGTGGCAATTTGAACCAAGCAGAGGTTCATGACTTAAGTTCCAAACCAATAAAGCTCATCATGGATATGTAAGCACCACATTCATTTCAGGATCTATGCAGAATTACTAACAGCTCAAGAAGCATGTACTTAGAATTAAGATGCTTTGAGATGTCTGTTGTGAATCAGGTTTTGTTCTCCATTACACATCTCCATTGCCTAAAAGGAAAGTACCATTTTCCATGTTTAGTTATATGAATAGAAAATTATAAAGAAAAAGTACAAATGATAAAGAAAATTTCTAAGAAAAAAATAAATAAATATCAAAAAAATTATTACACTAAAATTCACTAGCAAATAGCAAATCAATAAATTAGATTAAAATACTCAGAATCAGAAACAACTTTTTTTGAATATATCAAAACTTTATGAAGGAACTGGAAGGAATTTTGTGAGGCAAAAACAATCTCATGATATCATTTCTGATTCAAAACACATGCATTTATCATGCAAACTGCGATCTATTCGTTTTCTAAGCTTCCAAATACGACTTGGTGTATACGAAATAGTTTTGAACAGCCCGTTGCTGCAAGTTGAGATTTTTTCGGCATGCAGACATATCCAGACTTTAGCTCACTACAATAGCTTTTTCATGTTGAAGTTGGATTGACAGAGGCCTTCGTGTCTGACTGGGAAGGTGTTTTATTATTATCATTATAGTATTTTTTGATTTTAAACGAGATGATATTTTTGGTATAAAACATACTGGAAAAAGAAGATTAGAAGTGCCCCTTCTACCTAAAACAATGATATTAAGATAATTTTTTTGTAACCCAAAATCGCATAGAGGGCAATATTTTTAACCTGACTTTTATTACCATTCTACCTAGCAAAATCGAAAAATGTAAGCAACGATTTTCTTGTATCATATTATATTCCGTAGAAAATATACCAATCCGACATAGGATTTCGATTTTATTGTAAATAGCCGAAATAGTACCTACCTTAATTCTGATTATTCTGCTATCTTCTGTAAAAAAAACGTAATACCTTTCGGTTTTTTTAATTTTTATATGGCAAAAAGGTGTTATTTGTTCATTTTGTTCTAGTTATGCTTTTTTATTTTTTATTTATGTAGTCAAAAGAGGATTCCATGAACCACCCACATCAAGAAAAGCATTTATATTATAAGATAACTCCATCTTATGAAAACCATTGGTCATTGGTCTAATTATGGCAACATCTTTTACAGGAATTTAACATTCATTTGTACTTATTTGCTTCAGTTTCAAAGATAATTTTGCCATAACAAGGAATCACCCAACTCTTACAGGAAATCTAAAAAAAATACTGGCAGCTTTTAATCTTGTAGAAACTTCCAATGAATACAGGAAATCTAAAAAAATACTGACAGCTTTTAATCTTGTAGAAACTAATGTCAGAGAAATCCAATGAAATATTTTTCATAGAACTGATAAATGTTCAAATATATCATAAAAATAAGGGTCTTCAGAATACAATTCTGTTAAAACAACAACAAAATATGATATTACACACAGAACAACCAGAAAGTATTGTTCAGCAAATATAAATTATTTTACACAGAAAACAAAGAAAAAAATAAATTCAATTAGAACAGAACAATGAAACAAGATAATGAACTAAGATAGTCTTCATGGTTTTATCATTTGATTTTGTTTTTGATATGAAGGACTATACAGTGGTTGGAATTTGGGATATTGCTAATATTGAAGTTTCAATATCTTGAAGCATCAATCACATTTGTTTGTACTTTTTTTCTACTAAATTTTTTTAATGAAAAATCAAAAGAGAGACTTATTTATTTTGCTTGAACTGAATAGTAAGTGTCACAAGTGAGCATTTTTTTAGCATGGCATACAATTGACTTAGTCTTAATATAAAAGGGATGCTCTTTTGTGACAACTACCTTATATTTCTACAAACCTTCTAGATATT
This sequence comes from Thalassiosira livingstoniorum, assembly GCA_036939595.1. Taxonomy (NCBI): domain Eukaryota; phylum Bacillariophyta; class Thalassiosirophyceae; order Thalassiosirales; family Thalassiosiraceae; genus Thalassiosira; species Thalassiosira livingstoniorum. The sequence continues at coordinate 10,713 of JALLOT010001066.1, read as the reverse complement.
AATAACAATTTTTGAAATTTTTCCATGCAAATCATAATTGATCATTCCTTAATTGGAAGCCATGTCCTTGAATCAGAGTTGTAAATAAATTCAGATTTGTTAGAATTATGACAAGAACAGCAATTTGCACAATTCTCATTATGGGCACTGGCTGACAGTGTGAAAATACAAAATACAAATTTGGTTTATGATATTAATTATTTTATGGTTAAGAAAATTAGTTTTTTATAAATTTATGTACACACAACAGTTTTGATTCCTGTGTGATATGATTCATCAATCGTAAATCAATAGTACTAGGTACAAATCTATCAATATGATGCCTGATCTTTTTCTAGTACAAGCAGCACAGAATTACAGACAAAAAGAAAAGTGTTTGGTGGGGAAAATAGATAGCTGTTGAATTGTATTTGCTTTTTCCATTTCAATATCACAATATAGTTTGTTGCATTCAGGTGTGGAATTAACCATTACACTTATCATTTTTGTTTTTTTATTTTATATCTTATTTTTTCAAAAAATAAAAAGTCTACTACATAGAACTCATATTTAAAAATTGGAAAGGTAGTTTTTCTCCAAATCCCCAGACATAGATTTTTTAAAAGATTCGTTCTGTGTTTTATGATCGTATTCTATCGTCTTATGTTTGGTTACATTATCGATTACATTTCGGTCGAATACAGTCATAATATGTATTTATTTGTAGAGAGATGATCCGGTTCTATCGCCCTGAGCTCTATCGCTCATTCTATCAGCAAATAGATAGGTAATAATATATTTTATATTCTTAGTATGAAATCTGCATACAGAACTTTCGTTTTTTATTATTTTTCAATTTCAAACAGTCACATCCTTTTTTGTCCCAAAAGCCAAAACTATCTACATCCTTTTTGTCCCAAAAATTGTAAACTTATTTTTGAAGCCAAACATCAATCCCCCATTTTACAACCCCATTTCCACTTACTTATGGCAACGGCCAATCAGTCAACAGCCTTGCCACTGCCGCCCCACTTTCAGGAACAGATTTCTTTGTCAATACAGTGCCCCCTCCCCCCTTATCTGAAAATCACCCCAAACACTATCCAAGTGCGAGGTGAGCATATTTAATTTTTTGTGGTTTGTTAGTACAACAAAGACAATATGGAAAAATGTGTTTGATACAGACATGTCAAACAAATGAAGAATGGTGGTGTTGTGTTGACAGTTGCACCATCAACACAAACAAATGATTGATGGCTTTTTGGTGGTGACAGCCATGGCATCATCAATGTGCCAAACAAATGATGGTGTAGTGGTGGCAGCAGTGGCGCCAATTTCATGGATTACAATATCCTTGAACAAATGACAAATGAAAACTCCAGTGTGGTCTCAATGTGGTGGTGGAAATGGTTCCATAGACTGCCATATGCATTTTTTTATACAATTATTGTGAGCAGTCATCAATACCATCATCATACCCACTTTCCAACCCCATTGTCATATTCATTTGTTGATGCTATTCTCATATGCATTTATCAATGTCATCATTGTTGTACAATGCCATTGTCATATGCATCCAAAATCCCCATCATTGATTGCATTCTTCATTCTCATCAACAACAGACACCATCATTTGGAAAAGTCAATGCCACCAGTGTATTTGAGACCAATTCATCCAACTTGGCAGTGTTGGATATTTGAAAAATGCAACAATTAACCATAAAAATCAAAAGAAATCAGAATGCAAGCTGGTTGGATTGAGTTTAGGTTGCATGAATCTCTGGACTTATGCTGTCTGAGAGTAAATGGTTGGTTCTTGGATGCCAACTTGTTGTTTTAAAAAAATAATTTTTCAATCAGCAGGAAGTCAAACCTACTAATAAATTGGATTGTCTTCCCCCATCATTGGGATAGTATCATCTTTTTTTGGCAAAAATCCTAATCAATGAAACTAATAGTAGAAAGTATTGAAGCTACTAATTGACACAGAGTGGCGAACAATAATGGCTCTTCAACTCAATTGTGATAACTTTTGCTGCTAGTTAAACATGAGGTTAAATTATCTAGCTTTTCTAATTGTTAAATGTCTATTTTTCATTTCACTAAGACTGAAAGAATCTAGTGTTTTTACTATTGTTTTTTTGTGGATACCTTTGTTACTTTGTCACATGCAATAGGAGTAATTATTCTTGTATGTTGCTGTAGATACACATGGTACACATAGTACCAAATGGTACTGGCAGTACGAAGTAAAACATATCCGTAGTACTTATACTCTATGTATGTGGCATGAATTTCATGTTCTGTGTGTGCATGCATTAAAAAGGGGAGATTATGGTCTGTTCTTGAATGGATAAAAAATGATTGAATAAAATGACAAGGTGCACAAAAAATGGATTGCTTCATATTGTTCTGAAAAAAATTTAATGGTAGAATGGGCACTAGATCACAGAGCAATAGAACTGGAACATCTTTTTAAGAGGGGAAAAAGACCTGACAAGTTCCCCAGCACAAAGTACGATAGGTTCTATGAGACAGGCTACAACTAAACATGGCCCCTCTGAAGTTGAAAAAAAAATCCTGGTATTAAGATATGAACATTTTTCACCACCCAGATAATTATTTTTAGCTATATTTTCTCGTGAGATATGACAGATCTTGCAAAACTTGCGTAACAATTCCTTCATAGGCCTGAATGTTGATGAGATGACAAAATGATGAGAGTATGGTAAAAACTTACAAGTAATATTAATTCCTACATTAAAGAAGATGACTATGAATGTGAGACGGTAAGATATGACTGGTATCAATATTAATTCCTTTATTCAGTCTATTAACTAAAGGATGCAGAGATGGTAAAATTGAATCAGTAATACTTATTCTTACATATCATGAAATCATTCTCTTTGCATTAAATGGCTTAGCTCATTTCAAGAGTAAAACATCAGCTCTTGATAATGACAGTGACATGGTGGTGGTTGGACATCAAAAAGCAAGCAAATCATCCAATTGTTTTTTCATTTAAGCAATGATGACATGCCATCTCATAATCAAGAGCAATAGAAAGTTTTGTTTTTTTACTCTATCAACATTTACGCAGTCACTGGCTTTTATTGCACAATAAAAAGAGCAAAAAAATACATTTTTTATACCAAATCTCCCGTATGTCCAAAATACTCAAAAATGACCCCTAGGGGGCACGTTTGGTGGTAGCCTGTATCACATAGTAGTATTCCAAATAATAATATCAGTCAGTTCTATGTTTTCTTCCTGTGCATTGTTTTGTCCGTAGCCCAGATCTCATAGAATGCTTTATTTGAACAGCTACTGGCATCTCTCAAAAATAAGCAAATAAGCTGATCCTATTTTGTAAGTCCAATGCTTTGATTAAGAAATCTATCATAGGTAATATTTCAATTCACAAATTATTTTTGATCCATCATAAATGAAAAATCAATAATACCTTCCTAAGAAAATTTAAAACTTAACCATTAACTGGAAATATTCCCAAAGTATTCTAAGGCACATACCTCCTATCAAATCATTCATGCATGTTGCTGATGCTGTGAGAGAAACAGGAAACCTACATCCTACAAAGTACAGCATTACAAACCCAGAATGTTCAGTCACAAAACTTTCATGATTAGGTTTTATTATTTGTTCATCATTGTCATTCATATGTTAGGCTACTTCTGTGCTGAAATACATAAATGGCATTGACATGGAGCTACAGATCCTATCATTCTTTGAAACTTTTATGTACTAAATCAAATATATTTTAATCAGAGCTGCATTTTTGCACAAAACTTTCACAATGCCATTTATCTGTGCATTTGGACTTGTTAATATCTAGGACAGTGAATTATCTATGATACTATAAAATAAAACTAAGTCATCTACTATTGGAATGGATATGATTGGAATTATTGATTGACCCTTTAGTCAATAATCTTGAACAATCTAATTAGGAGTAAATTATGACCAAAATTTGTGCAATATATTAAATTTGATTGTGACAGAAAATTCTTTGACTTTTGGCAGTATGGTCTCCGTTCCGGAGGATGCCTTTTGGAAGAAACATTTTTGGGCTGTACTATCTTTTACACCTAAGATGTATTATGTTTACAAAAAAGGAGGTATAGCCAAAAAATTCCTCAACCTGCTCATGGCTGAGTTGCGAGGAGTTAGGGAAAGGAAGTGGAACTCAGAGCGGCCACTCCTTCTTGCAGCAGCAATCATGAGACGCAAGATAGGTATAACCAAGGCATGCGACATCAAATCCTACGTCCATTACCGCATGGATCAATGGGAGGTGGGTCACTATGCCGCACTTCTCAATGACACCTTGGCCGAGGCAAAAGGAGGGTTGAGGGGGTCAGCACGCTGCAAAACAGCCAATGAAAAACTTGCACAAACCTACAATGCCATGATAAACGATGGGCACATTCGCGAGGCTGTGAGAAAAGTCACCAACAGAGGGAAGGGAGGTCTTCCCTTCCCCCACGTCAATATGTGACCAAACTCAACAACCCGTTCTCAATGTGCTGCAGAGTAAATTCCCCAAACCAGTGGTACTAGATCTCACCAATCCGGATTTCTTGTGCTTCACTGACTATGGTGAAGCACCAGAGCCTCTTCACCTGTTCTGCTCATCAGACACAGTGGCATCAGTGGCTACAAAATTGCACGGTTCTGGTGGAATAGATGGGGTTGATGCAAGGAGCCTGGAACAGTGGCTGCTGCAATATGGCAGCACCTCTGAAGGCCTTTGAGAGGAGATGGCAAAGTGGGTGGAATGGCTCAGCAATGAGTCACCTCCATGGGCAGCCATTCAAGCTGCAATGTACGGCAGACTCCTGGCTGGAGATAAAGAGCCAGGAATCCGTCCCATATGCGCGAGGAGCATCTGTCAGAGACTTTGGGTCAAATGCAACTTGTCCAACACCTGAGACAGAGCACAAGATGTTTGCGGCAACAAACAACTTTGTGCCGGATTGAGTTGTGCCACAGAGGGAACAATTCACGCCGTGCAGTCTGAGTGGAAGGGCTCAGATGGCTGGGAGTCCAGTGACCGAGTACCAGACCCGTCTGCATCCGTAAACGCCCCAGCACAGCAAAACACCGCACCTGACAACACCTCCCATCTCCTCAGTGAGGATGAAACTGCTGAGGCGGAGGCCCATGGCATAGACTATGAGGCCAATGACACGGAGGGACGCGGAGTGCATGCCAATTAGGAGGGCCTGGGGTCTGAGTCACATGAGACTCTTGCAAGCTTTGAGGACAACAAGCCACCCCCAAACTGGCTCCCTGGCAAAGGTGTTGCCCTCTTTGATGCGCATAATGGCTTCAACTGCCTGAACCACCTGGCAGTCCTCTGGGAGGTCCGCCACAACTGGGCATCTGTGAGCATGTTCATCCTGAACTGTTACCGCCACCAATTATGCTTGATGGTCCGCATGCCTGGACAACCCTGTGAAATCATCCTCGCCAAAGAAGGCCAGGTCCAGGGGTGTCCGTTGGCTATGTACAAATATTGTGTAGCCCTAATCCCACTATCCAGATGTGGATTAGAGGTCATAGAATACACAATGCAACCGTGGTATGCCGACAACTTGGTGGCTGCCGGTAGGGCAAGAGACAACACCAGAGTGTTGAGGTTTCTGATGGATGAGGGGCTGCAATTTGGCTACTTCCCATCACCATTCAAAACATGGTACATTTGCCATGAGTTGGATGAGCCTGCGGTGCGAAGGGAATTCAAGCAGCTGGGTCTGAAGATCAACTACACTCATGGAAGGCATTATTTAGGAGGCTTCATTAGGAGCAACGGAGAGAGGCAAAAATGGCTACAACCAAAGATCGATGTCTGGGTGGAGGGTGTGAAAATTCTTGCCAAGATTTTGTGGAAGTACCCACAGGCAGCCTTCATTGGCCTAACTGTCAGCCTTCAAGCCGAATGGCAGGCTTTGACACGATTTGTAAAGGGCATAGGCCTGTACTTACAACCCGTGGAAGATGCCATAAGGAACCACTTCATCCCATCACTCCTCGACGTGGGAAGGATCTCCAAGGATCTCTGCACTCTCCTGGCTAACTCACCAAAACAGAGTGGGATGGGGATCAAAAATCAAGCTGCAATGGCGAATACCAACTTCATGGCTTCCAAGTTGGCGACCACGGTACTCGTGGACTCCTTCACACTGCAAAAGGATTTAAATTTGGAGAAACACTCTTCAACTGTGCAAGATGCTTGCAATGATACAAAGACAGAAAGGATAACCATGGAAAAGGAGTTTATCAAATCTCAGGAGGAAAAAAGAGACAGGGTTAAGAATAGGCTTTGGAGGGCAGCACAGTCAGGGATCTGGCTGTCAGTCATCCCACATAAGTTGAACAGCTCAGTGCTATCGACGGAGGAGTTCTGCGATAACACAAGGCTGCGATACGGTCTGGAGCCTAAGAACCTTTGTTTGGTCTGTGACGGCTGCAGTGCCAAGGCCAGCATTGAGCACCTTCTCTCCTGCTGCTGTGACGGTCTCATCTTCATCCACCACAATGATGTGGCAGATGAGATTGGCTACCTTGCAGGCCAAGCACTCAAACCCGGCAATGTCTCCTACGGGCCACTTATCAATTCAAGTAGGACAGTGCAGGAAAAAGAGTCAGCTACACCTGCAGAGAACCAACAATTGGAGGGACAGGATTGTTCAGAAGAGAATGAAAATTGGGGCAACGTGCTCATCCACAGACTGTGGAAGCGCGGAACTTTGTGTGTCATCTATGTCCAAATTATGGACACAGAGAGTAAATCATATCAATGCCAGGAGCCCAAAAAGCTCCTCAAAAAATGTGAAAATCAAAAGAAGAAAAAGCACCTGGAGGCTTGCCTTGAAAGGCGCAGACACTTCTGTCCGATGGTGTATTTGGTCAACGCATGTGCTGGCCCGGAAACCAAGGTTGTGGAGAGGAGACTAGCCTCCCTCCTTGCCGCCAAGTGGCAACAGGAATACAGGGAGATGGTGACATTCATTTGGGCAAGGATGACCTTGCAGGTGATTTGGGCAAATTCGCTTCTTCTCAGAGGCACCAGGGTGAGAGGGCAAAATACTTGAATGACCATGGAGGATGGCATTGCCATGGAGGCCTGATAATGCTGGAAGGACCTCTGAGAGGTCCAAGGGCGGCTTCGCCAACCTACACCCCTAGGGACCCTTCCTCCCAGCCACAACTCCTGAACATGGCCAGAGACTTTTTTAGCAACTGGCCTTAATTTGGGAAAACATGATGCACCATGTCTTTCTGTTTGATACTTCTGAAATAGCATAGTCCCCATAACACATCTAGATATTTGTATTATTGTTTGAAAAAAATTACAAAGCACATTGAGAGCTTTCTATAACTGTAAATGGATGAAAAATACATTGATTGCTTTTTTACTTCTTTTTGTGTAAGAATAATTACCTTTTTTAAACCTTCATAATAAAAAGCTGATGCACAAAGTTAGAGATTGATTAATGGTGGCTTTTTAAATAGGTTTTCTTAATTGTTTTGCAGTCAAGTTGATCAAAACTATTATCTTGTTTCCATATTACTTATTAAGATGTAAACAAAATGATGTTTTACTATCCTAATCTTTATTCTTAGCAGTTCAAACAAACATTTCATATGAATTTTCTTTACAGATTTTATTTTCTATTTGGCTGATTAGTACTGAACAATACATAGCAGGTTTACTTAAAATTGTTAAAATAACTTTGAAATATTTTCTCACAGTATAAACATCAACATAGATCTATAACTCCCAAATTTTTGGTATCTGAAACAAAATGAAAGAGTTAAACTGTCTTGTCTCTTTTAGAAAAACATGTTATACATACAAACTTTCAGTGGTTGTGTACCAAGTTTCATCTAGTGAGCAAAACCATCCAATTAAATTCAAAAGGGTACTTTTTGGATAAAAAAACAGTGAGGCTTTTCTCACTCAAAAATATTCAAAATTTAAAAATAAGCTACTAGTAGATAATTTACCAGAGATATCTTTCAAACAATACATTAATTAGAATAATTCATTCAAAATGCTTTCTTCAATAGTTTTTATTTATTTTTCTTGCAAACAGGTCAGATGCTCTCCACCAGAAAAGTTTTTTTCACATTCTTGTTATGAAAAATTCTCACAGCTCTCTTGTCACATACATGAAGAGTGATTTTTCAAGACAAATTCAATAAAAATCTAGTGTATATTTTAAAATTAGATATCAAGATATGATATTATGAATTCAATTTGATTGTAAAANGATTGTAAAATAGTTCTTTAGAAAGAAACACATGCCTTTTAGAGATTTTATGAACAGATTTCTTGTATAAGTAGGATACAGAATACTCTTCTATGTAAGAAATATGATGTAAATACTTGAAATGTCAGTATCATTCATTCCTTTCAGCACAGAAGCAGCCAAGCCTATGGTGGACAATGATGAACACATATAATAGGTCTTGAGCATGAAAGTTTTGTGTCTGTCATTTCTTGGTTTGCAAGCTTTCTTTTTTCTCACAGTGTCTACAATACAACATGCATGAATGATGTGATAGGAGGTATGTATCTTAGAGTCCTTTGAAGACATTTAATGTTTAAGTGAATTTTTTTTCTTAATTCGAAAGGTATTATTGATTTTTCAAAAATAATTCGTCAAAAATTTTGTTAAATCAAAATAATACCCATCTTACTCAAGATTTTGTATATTTTTACGCTGAATTGCCTATTTTCGAGCGAATAACAGTAGCCCTTCGAACAAAGCGTTCCACATAATTTTGGCTACTGAGGAAACATCATACCACAGGAAGAAAAAACGTCCATTTTCAAAAACTGACTGAGTCTATTGTAATACTTGAGAAAAAATGTCACCAGTTTGACTGCCTAAAACGCTTAACATTGAAAAAATGCTAAGACAAGCCTTTAACAAGCCAAAACTCTTAACCACTAAAAAATGCTAAAACAGTCATTTTGACTTTTTCCCATATTTTTCGCTTTTTCAGAAAATAAATAAATAAATTGAAGTAAAATATTATTTTAAGAATCAGTAATACTCAACTTTAACTTTACATGTGTAGAAGTACTTACCTAGGTAAGCATAGGACAGGTACCAGCACAGTAGAGTAGCTACCTAAGGTACCTTCCTTAATGTACATTGACATAATGCTGTATGTACATAGTAGGTAGCTAGTTCTACTACTTCCTACTTCTTATTGCTGATTTTTCATCAGATGTAGTTCAGTTTAATATTGTGCTACAACAACAAAAAATGACACAATTTTGTTCATACCACAACCAAAAATTAAAAAGTGATGACGATGAGGTAATTTTATTTATTACCTAGGGGGATGGTGCTATTGCTGGGGACAGGGATGACTTTGACTATTGTCAGGAGCAGGATCAATCGCACGGAGCATCAAGATGTTGTGGAGGACAGGGCCGACTGCTGTGTCCTCAATGATCATGTCCAATTGTTGTTTTTTGTTGTTACCCTTCACAATGACAGGGACAATTATGCTTGTGTGGGTTGGATTGTGGAGCAGAGGGGTGATTGCAGATATCATCAGGGGCAGGATAGACTGCTTTTTCAAAGTCATTTCTTTTGTTGTGTCCCTCCACATTGGTGGGGAGGATTGCCAAGCGGTCTGTTGCATTGTTGCATTTGTTGCCACCCTCCACTGCAATAATCAAGGCCATGTGGGGAGAAGATTCATTTGTGATGATCATGGAATGGTTGGAAGTGGGTTGGTTATAACAATTATGGAGCGGTGTCACTTGCTAATGTCAGAGCGGGGTTGCGGAGTGATGACCACAATTATCACCACCCTCCACGGTGAAAACCACAGCCATGTGGGGAGCAGGTTGATTGCTGGAAAGCGTGATTGACTGTGTCTATTGTTGGTTTGGTATTGTGGTTGGATACAATTGTGCCCACAACATTGCAGAGCTCTATGCTAATAATAATAGTCTTGTTACTTTTATCTAATAATTATTCTACAATCAGGGAAGACTTGAGGTGTGCAGTCTAGTGTACAGGGGTAGTCTGACATTTTTTACTAGAATTATTATTACTACCATGTTGTATGACACATAGCTGCTGCAAGCTGGTTTTAATCTCAACAAAGGTAGAGAAAAAACAATAATCCTGCAAAAATGTCATTTCCCACAGGATTCACTACAATATGAGATTTGTGTTTTGTTTATCCATGTATATGGTAAATGACACTCCAAATCTAGTATGTGTGTAATTAAGACTATTAATATTAGTGACAGGTTGATACAGATAGCAATATTAAGCTTGTTGCGTAAATCACGTATCAGACAAGATGTTGAAATACTTCCAATTGAACAAGAAGTACTTTGATTGAATGAACACAGTTTTCAATCAAACTTTTAGAAGAATGAAACAACAAACAAATACAACTAGTTAAAGTTATAGTACAAGTGCTAGTAATCTAGAACACCAAATGAGCATATCCAAGGCTGCCAAGGAAATGGTAAAAATACGAAAAACAAAGAACATTTGACCACAATGAATGAAAAGCATTTCTATTCATTCAAATATCATACTCCTATTTCCCGTTTTTAAGCTCCACCAAGACTCCCAATCACACGTGTTGGACTAAATTGCTTAAAAAAATTGAAAAATCCCAAAGACAGTTGATCTTCTAGGCTTGTACGCCATCGTTGAAATGTTCACT
>JALLOT010001065.1:0-16399 GCA_036939595.1 Thalassiosira livingstoniorum | reverse complement strand
AAACACTAAGTAAATACTGTCTATCTTAGGCAACAGTATGTAAACCTGCTAGCTAGTAACATGGCTCATACTGCCACTGTGTTACTGCAGTCTTATTTGCCAGATAATGGGAAAGTACTAGTAGTGACTGCTGATTCAGGAGAATATGTAGTTTGTGACAGTGGTTGGAATATGTAATTTGTGACTGTGGTTAAAGCTGCTTGACATGGTAGATATCAACAGCAGCACAAGTAATAGGAAATGAAAAAGTGACAATATGGAATATGGAAAAGGTGAACATATTTGTACTTTGATATGATGAAGCAATGTAAAAAACGGTAAGTTTATGAGTAATATTATCTTCTCTTTTTACAAATTCTGAGTGTTGTGGTTTAATTATTTGGGATGATTAGGAAACACTGTGAAACAAACAAAATAGTAGAGCTCATAATCTGTCAGTTTGAAGCCTTTTTCTATTTTTACATATTATTTTTATATTGATAAGACAATTGGTTACCATGCCTTATTGCAATCTAAATTATCAAAAAATTAATAATAGCAAAACAATGGTTTCTTGAATTGCATGGCCAATTCATACTTTGCTTATGGTTACTAGCTTGATGTCAGCTTTTTACATCTAGACTTCTGCCAACTCCTTGGAAAAATGGTTTGAATCTCATTTTTCTATTATCAATATATTTCTTTATGTAACTGAATGACATGTCAAAGTGGTTCTGCTGTAAAAAATACATGATTTTCCAGTGAAAATGTCACTCCTTCACAAATCATCAACTAGTAAATGAAAATGAGATTGGTCATCCAATCTAAACAAAACTTCCGATGAAAACAAAAACTATTACTTTCATATGGTAAATGAGTGATGAGTGAGTTAAGCTTTTTAATAGCTTTGACACCAGCACCAACAATTACTCATCAAAAATAGACAAAGAATAGAAATTAACATGCAAATTTTCCCTTGTGTTTGTAGCTAGAGAATAGCCCAGTAAATAGATCTGCTGAGATTATTTTATGTTTATCATTAAATGGAAATATGTTTTATTTTCAAGCAAGTTTTTACTGAGAATGCAAAAATAACACTAAAATAGTTTCAATTTGGTACAAACAATATAAATTCCATTTTCAAAAATTGCCAGAAGCTACACTCATTTTGGTCAAGATTGGAGGCCAAAAATGATTTCATTTAAACATTTATTTAATATCAAATAATCCATGATTCTGTCGTTTATTGCAATTCTTATTTTGAACCAGAAAGTGGATAAAATTATTTTGGACAGCTGTTGTTGTGTTCAGGAAGTTTGTGAAAAGTTTGGACTGCTATTGTGAATTAATTTCATGTTTTGATCAGAACAAGAGTGATTAATTTTTTCTTTGAAAGCAAAAATACATTATCCTTTTTTTCAAACTTGACATTATTTTTATTGAGGCTTCAATTTTGCTTAAAATTGAAACTAAATGAAGATATTTCTAAAATATGAGACAGTGGGATCAACAATATGAATCAATTTCAACCACTATTTTATCAATTGAAACAGATATTTCCAGTATTTGATATTGTTTTGAAGGTATTGTAATTTGTTCAAGTTGTGCAAATTGTGTGCTATGTTAATAGTTTTTTGTTATGTATACTAGCACATTAGCTCAATTTTATAAAGCAGTCCATGAGCTCATTAAAAATAATAATATCTTGTATTCAATATCAATATAGACTTGAGAAATGAACTCCTGAACAAATATCCAACAATCAAAACTAGTTAATACAATGAATTATGTGTAGGTTACTTTACAGATTTCTTGACATATTTTTCCTTACAGATTTACACACATACTCTATTAGGTTCATTTGTAGGTACCCATGTATGCTTAAATAGGATAACATATGTTATTTTATTGATATCATCATATTATATTTCATTTTAGGAATATTTTTAGGTTCATCTCCAAGTTCACCTGTTAGTTCATCTATATTTTTTGTTGGTCTCATTGTAGGCTCATTTTATTTTTGGTTGTAGGTTCATTACATATATTTTTTGGAGGTTTCTTTGCATGTTCTTGTGTAGGTTCCTACAAAGGTTCCCTTACATCTCAATTCATTTTTTCTGAAGGTTTCAATAGGGTTCTTCAAATTAAAGAATCTTCCTAAAGGAAACATAAGAAACCTCTAAAATTTATGAAACATTTATAGGGCACTTATAGTAGACATTGATTGTTTTCTCATTAAATTCTTTAATTGATTGATCAATAACAAGTTCTGTAATGGATTCCTTAACATGCTCCAAAGTAAGTTCCTTTGTTATAGTTATTTTATCATGTCAACACTTAGATGTTACAATGTTGAGCGCCTTCACTAAGTAGAGGTTAAGCTGAATGACTACATTACTATCATTTGTTTATATATGTTCCTATGTGTTCCTATGTGTTCCTATGTGTTCCTTTACTTGTGATCCATTTCCCCACCCCCCAAACTTGCCTGCCACCACAACCACCGCCTCCCCACCATGGCAAAAGCTGTCAGAGGAAATAAGAGTATGTAGCACTGCCACCACAACTGTGCTTACTGCCTTCAATGTCAAAAAGTCAAAAAAATTATATTCATAGCAGAAACAGTTCATTTTGTTTCATTGCCATTGCCTGTTTCTCTACAAGAAACAATTCGGCAATGGCAAGAAAAAGACATCAATGCTGAGTCCGCACAATGCTGAGGCAACATGATTCCCACCCTTCCATCATCAACTAAAAGGCATCCATTGCAGATGCCCCTTAGTCTGCAATGAAATCATGGTAGATACATCAAATAATATGTATTGATTGCAATTTCTAATGTGATGGTGGTGACAAGGCTTGTTATTAGGGGTCAATCATTGGTCATCATGATTTTTTTATTAGTTATTGCTGTTTCATTTTTTTCTTTTTTCTTATTCTTGCGTTTTCATGGATTTTCATGCATAAAACCATGCAAAACCACATAAAACCACACAAGAAACACAGAAGAACACATGTAAACACACAAAATACACATGACACAACAATCCTAAACCCTTATATGTGGAGATTTTTCCAATCAGCTTGTAATAAAATGGGTTAAATAATTCTTAAGTATTGGCAATATATTATTCAATGTGACATACTACATTTTGTATCCCAAAGTTTAGAGAACGTAATAGATTTTTGAGAAGTAATTTTTTGTATATGCTACGATGAAATATTTTTCATTATGCATTTCAGAAAGTCAACGGAGGAAGGCTTCTTGATTGCCAGTTCATCCATTGAAAAAATTGAACAAGGATGGTCAACTCTCATTGACTTCACCTAATGCAAGCTTTTTGGGACTATCCATTTTTTTGCTTCACAGTCAGTTCAAGAGGATTATTTGAAGGGAAAGCCCCTGGAGATTCACTTGGTACTAAATTTCACGTAGATAAAGCTAATTCTTCCTGATTTGTTAAAAATCAGGATTTGGGAATCATTCCATAAAAAATACCACTCAATGCAGAATTAACTTCTGCGTCGAGTGGTATTTTTTTAAGACATAATTCCTTAAACTTGATTTAAAAAAATCAGGAAACTGCTACCTATTTTATACTTTTTCCGCTTATCTTCATGGTCAGATAGTATTTAAGGATCAGTGCTCACTATGTGCCAGAGCATAGTTAGGTTTTAAGTGAAAAATGCATGAAATGCACGAAAACACACGAAAACACACAAAAAACACCCCAAAACACCCAAAGACACCAAAAAAAAATCTGAGATCATTTTTTTGATAATATATGCAAAAAATAATATTCATTTATTTTTAAAAAAATTCAAAACACGGTTTTATCGCTATTTAATTTCATCACGGTTCCTGTTTCGTCACGGTTCTTCTTGAAATTCACGTCTTTGTATGAAAATAACACGGAAAGTGCATGTCTGTAAACGAGCAAGGCTCGTTTTTGATTATATTATTGGAATCGTTTTTATAAAATATTTTCTTAATGACTCGTTTTTAGATTTTTATAAATTTTAGGATCGTTTTTAAAATACGAGGAAAAAATACCTTTTTCTCGTGACTAGTTCATTGACCAATCTTACTTGCTACTTAACCATAATCCTAAATTTTGAATATGTAAATATTTTTGAAATGCAAAAACGAGCCAGTCTCATATTTAATTTTGTACTCAGGCTTGTAATTAAGTATTACGTACGACCTAGGACTTGTTTTTTCTGATCAGGCTCGTTTTCGACCAGGGAACCACTAACAAACCACGACCACGATTAACCATGAACAACACTGAACAACTAACAGGGCGATTATGCTCACGATGGAGAGATGTTGAGGAGCTTCGAGGAGACACTTGTAATGGCAATGACCAGCCAAACAGCACCATAGGTATGTGTAATGAGAAATCGGTGACAGGAAATAAAGCCGCCTCCATTCCCTCTTATGAGTCTGGGCAATTTTTCTCTGAATCTAGGCATACGACACTATCATTTGGCCGTAAATTCGCATTATTTGTTGTGGATCGGAGCGTCGACAATCGAGAAACACCAGCCACCAGTTTTAGTTTCGTCTCATTGTAGCATCGTCTTGACGGATAAATCATCCCCACATCCCGTGATTTATAGGGTGAGTGAGTATGATGTGATTGGCTATGGTTGGTTTTTGCCATTGCCTTCAATCTTTTGACATGCAGCGCGGATGCAAAAAGAGTTGATGGGTGATCGCTCGCGACAAGCCCCCAACCAGCCCCCAACCGTATTTGGGGAACTGATGGGTATTCAACCAAGATCCACACGACAGAGCAGAGAAAGATTGAATTTTGCTCAATCCCCATGATTATTCATTGATATTAGCTCTATCGGAAAATCCGGTGACGAGAAAATTATTGATGCATGTATTATATGAGGGATTTTGTTGTTATTTCTTTTTGCTTCTCAAAGCAGTCTTGACATATTGTACTGGATTACATGGATCATGGACCATTGGAGCTGCATTAATTCCTCTTGATTATTCATTGATATTAGCTCTATCGGAACATCCGATGACGAGAAAAATTTTGATGCATGTATTATATGAAGGAATTTTGATGATTTGTTGTGTTTTTGTTTATTTGACTTTTTCCTTGTGGTTTGTCAGCACCCAATGACGAAAACATCTTGGAGACCTTCTGAACCTGTATGTGGAAAACTTTAACGGTTTGTATTCTCCGAGGGTGTGTTGTTGATGTTTGTTGATCGTAGTCCGTAGTTTGATTGATTGATTTCTGTGTTTTTGATTTATGTTTCGTTCGCTATTTTATCTCCATTGCTTTAATTTTTTGAAGGATTTTTCACCAACTCAATATTTTTCCACCTGTGTACATTTCATTGACAAATCAGGCGTAAGATTCTCAGTCTTGGGGAACAAACTCTGATCGATGTGAGTTAACGTTTGTCACGTGTTCATTGAAGCGGTGTTTTTTGTGAAACGAGTGACGAAAATTTTAAAAATGCTCTAGTACCTCTGTCGAGGTATGATGAGGGTTCATTTCCAATTGATACTCCTGACGTTTCGTTTATGCTGAATGTTTGGGATGAGATTATAACTCTGTTTTGGTAGCAACACCAATTGACAACATTTTTTTGATTTCCTTCTGAACACTTTTGAAGAAAATTTTACGGTTTGTATTCTCGGATGGTGCGAAAAAATAGTGTTGTTTAATGGGTTGATGGACTTTGGAAGCATCATTGCTTTCTTGATTGCGTATAGTTGTTTTGTTCTCTTATTTTGATGATGAGTTCTGCTATTGTTGAGACAGTTCAACTTCTCAGTCAGCACAAGTTCTCTTTTCTGATTAAGACGTTTGTCTGATTCTAGAATTGTAGTTTGCTCAAATGGCTTCGGATTTTTGTGAGTCATATTTTTAGCTGCGAGTTTCATGATGGGCATGGGGACTGAGTGGTCTCTATCGTAGTTATTCTTTTGGAACGAGTGATGAAATCTTAGAATGCTTTTGAATACCTCAATCGAGGTATTGTGAAGGTTTATTTCCAATTGATACTCCTGACGTTCCTTTAATTGTTTCGTGTGGGTGGTGGATGCCCATCTTATCAACACTACTTCCTGTTATTATGGAGACTTCAATTAATTTTTGTTTTTATTTGTCACGTTCATCTAGATTTGGTCCATTCAACGAACAAACAAAAAGATTTACCAACAGAAAGATGAATTCTGGTCAAGACTACAGAATAAACAGCAATATCAACGTGTTTGATTGCGAGGATGAAAACGACAACGCTGACGATTTGCAAACACTCCTCTCCCAGACCCCAATTCAAGACTGGGAACCCATTTTCCAGCGCGTCCTAAGACACCCAGAGGAGGCGCGAAGGAGGTACTACCGGAAGCAGTCTCCGCTTCAGCTAGCGTTGTTGGTGCGGGAACGGAAGAAGAAGAAGAAGAGGAATGGAGACTTCTCGGCACACACTCCAGGCACGAGCTCAAGTTTTTCATCCTCAACTGCTACGCGTAGCTGCTATCATCGTGGTAATTGTTGCAATGTCTGTAGAGAAAGTCGTTGTCGTAGATCAGAATCAGATGGAAATATTCAACGCTTGGACGTATTGAAAGCAATCGTCACAGCTGATCCTCCTTCTATTCAATCCCTTGATAGCGAAAGCCGCACCCCCCTACACACTGCGTGCAGCGAGGGTCGGTCATGGGAGATTTTAAATTGGCTAATAGAAGCAGAAAGTTGCTTTACATGTTCACATCGCAAAATAGCAGACCTCGAAACCAACGGCGGCAAAGAACTCAGAACTCTACGAAATGCAGCGTCAAGAACTTATTGGGGGGCATTGCCGCTTCATTCGATTTCAGGATGTCAATCTTTTGAGGACTGTTTGGGCGTGAGCCTTTTCACTGATTTTAGCGAGTCTTGCAAATCAAGTGAAGAAGTAATTCATGGAAACTGTTGCGTAGAGCCCAGATTACAGTGCAATGTCACAGGTTGTTCATACTGCAATAATCATCCAGGTTGTTTGTGTGTCCACTGCGTTCTTTCTCCGCTGTTCAATCGAATTCAGTGCAAATTATCACCGAACACCATGGCTTCTTATGCAGCGACTTCAACAGTTCAGCGAGCCTACCCTGAAGCTGTTTGGGAAAGAGATAATGAATTTGAAATTCCTTTGCATTCTGCAGCGTCATGGGGTCAAGTTGGATCTGTTGTGGCGCTTTTGATGGGGGCTGCTGCAGCAGATAGAGCAGACAATATTTTCAAGAACGGCCCCGCTGATGTCCATTATGAAAAATTTTCCAGCAGTAAGCTTGAACAAGGGACAGTTGGTCAAAGGTCGTCATCGATTGAAAAAGTCATTATCGCGCCATCGAATTCCAAAATACCATGTGTCACGTCTTCATCATCAACTGCTCTCGCGGAAGCTGCAGCAAAGGCATCGCGAACTCTGGATAAATCAAAGAATTCGCCGTTGGACCGAGCTTGTCAACGAGTCTGTGCTATGTGTGTCCATGGTATTGGAAGTGTAGTGAATTCACCCAAGTGTCGTGCTACATCAAGTTTTAGTAACAGCCCTACTGTTGCCACTGCATCGACTTCTACAGACGGCAGCGACAAGCGAACGCCAAACACCAGTCAAGGCTATCGTGTCAGCACAACAAGAGAGGATCCTTTTGAGGGGTTTCGGAGAACAGGCTCAAGCGCAAATCAAGTCACAAGTGAAAACCAAGGTGCACGTGAAATTCCTGGCGGAGCCATATTTTCAAGCATTAATGCAAATACCCAGAGTAGACGATCACTTCTAAGCAAGAGTCTAACTGGGAGTAGCAGGAGAAGGATTCCAGGGTGTGGAAGCAGTTTCCGCTCTTCCTTTTCTAATTCTTTTGTTGGACTTGACGCCGATGATGACGAAGGCAACCGCGTTCCGATAGGAAACCCATTACGCGCATCATTTGTGTCCAGACGGCGACCCGTGGATCCAATTTGCGGCCTAGAGAATTTGGATGAAGATGGGAAAGAGGAATTTGCAAAGGTAGAGATACTTGCAATGGCAGCAATGGGCGCGTTCCTTCCGCATTCGATGATGTCTGCTTCCAGGCCTATGGATATTGGGCAACCACTTGACAAGGGAACGATTGGGCGCGATCAGAAATGTTTTGACTTTGGTACTGAGGGAGTGTTCCTGTTGGTTCATTCTCTCATTTATTTGGGTTGTTCTCCTGAAGTTGTTTGGCACTCAGCTGCAAAGTATCCCCAACAGGTTGGTGTGAAAGGTTTCAAGTGGGGCACTCCTCTTTCGATAGCTTGTGAGAATTTAATGTTGAGCTGTAATACTCGTAGAACTTCACTTCTAGAAACAAAATGGGGAGTGCCAAAGGTCGTGCAACAAGTTGGAGCTCTAAGCAACACCCAACAACTAACCGAAACACTGGAATTGACGGAAAAATCGCATTTCCATGAAGTTATCAGAATGCTGCTTTACTCTCCACTTTTTGGCCGACCAGAAATGGCTTCAGTGGAAAACGAGAACGGCCAACTTCCCCTTCACTTGGCAGTCGCATCAGGTGCGTTATTTGTGAATCAAACTGAGTCCAGTGAGACATTGATGTCTAGTGACATTGAGGATATGGATGATCAATGCCCAAGCGATAATTTTTGTTTGATTCGAACTTTATTGGATGCATGTCCTCATGCACTGGAGGCAAGAGATGCCAAATCTCAACTGTACCCTTTCATGATGGCAGCGACTATTGAGGATTCTTTAACCCAGCCCGCCAACAATTTCTCAGTGGAAGGAGACGAGGGGTCAGGTAGTGGATTGGACACAGAATGCATCTGTTTATTTTGCGTGGAAAGGGATTCAGGTAAAAGTTTAGAAAAAGAGTGTACGAAAAGGTTGGAAACTATTTATCGACTGCTATTGGAAGCTCCAGTTGTAATATCGTTCTGTTTGCAGAAATTTCCAAAAGAAAAATAGTCTTATTTTGTTTGGCCTCCACACACAGCCCTCACATGAGATTTTAGAACAAATGAGAGTATTGGTGCCTAGGCGCTTACATTCATAAATGAAATCGATGCTAACAAACTAAAGATTCAAAATTGAAGAAACTCAAGTTTTAGAGATAGATGAAATTTTTTTTCTGGTTAGTTTAGTCAGGTGCTTGAAGTTTGAGAAAAATTATAATTTCGATGGCTTCTTACCTTAGCAGCCTTTTATAAATCTCAATGCAAATAAAAAAATTAAGACAGAAAAGGGTGGTCCAGGAAATGCTCTAGTTTCCATTTTGCTATTTGTTGGGCTACTTGATATGAGTTTGTACTGTGTGGGACTATGGTTGGCTTTTGTACAAAGAAAAACGTGTTATAGGTACATTTAATATTTTCTCTCTCATAGTTCTTAGGACAAAGGAAAATAATGAAAAAATTGTGATGTCATCTCTGTGGCCTCTTTGGCCATGCTATTCTGATAGGACTCACCACAGTAAAAGTAAAATTTGATGCAATATTTTGTATTCTCACCCACAAAGTCATGCACTGGAACTTTACTTGATTCAAATGAAATTTCAAGCACACTGGTTTCCCTCACTAATAAACAATACGCTATCAGTTATTTTTCTAGCCTCTAAAAAAGTTATTTGAGGCCATTGCTACTTATTGTGCACCACAGACCACAGATACCAAGTAGTATTCCTTGGCTTCTTGCCAGAAGTTACATGTGCAAATTTGAACAAAAAATAGCCCTTTTTCAAAAGTCATAATCACATTGTTGAAGTTGAAGTAGGTAAAAATTTCATGCAAAATCGTATTTTCCATACTTGAAACAGTCATATACAAATGTTAGTTTGTTTACTGAAGTTTAAAAAGGACCCCTCTAGCTTCAACCTAAAATTTGTCTTTCAATTTTTTGACTTTTTTAACAATGTTTGATTATGTTCACATGTATGAACTAAAAAACTTTCTTTGGAGTTTGCACACATAGAATGGGAACAAAGGTTCCCACAAATGAACCTGTGCACATCTCTACATAGTCCCATGCAGAAACCAAATTTACAAAAAAACTGCCCAAAAAAAACTGCTAATGGACGAAAAATACTCCTCATCCTGCCAGCCAATTTGGGAAACCATTTTGCTAGCTGGCAGATGCAGCTTTCAATTACATTGGAATCTTGTCATTGTGTCAGTGTCATGCCGATTTGTTGTCTAATGAGTAATTCTTTGATTGTGGTGGCTTGTTCATACTGGCCAGGTTGTTTTGGGGGCACATGGTAACAAGTTACCAGGCCCTGAACACCAAAATTTTATTGCTGACAATGGTGATGCTGGAAACACCCAGGATAAAGGAGCTTGGTTTGGATCAATGGCCATATTCTTGGGCTATGGGACCATCATCACCACCAACATTGATGCTAATGCAACAAACTGGTTGGGCCCAACAGAAATCCACATACTGCCATAGTCATCCACTCCTCACCATAGTTGCAAGATGCCAACTTTCAAGTTTGAAGAGCTTTTGCCGCATTTTTGCTTATTGTTTTTGATAGTTGAAATCTAACAACTAAGTAGATAAAAAATTAATTACACAGGCCTAAATAGTTTATTGTTGTTACTAAGAATAGTTAGTAACTTTTAGTGGCACGATTCAAGTTCAAACAAACCATGCCATGCCAAATTGACATCAGCAGAATGATCATTGTCAATGTTTTTTGCCTCTATTACTATTGAGTAGGTTTCAGGGGCCTAGCTATCCCAACTCATACAACACCTCACACCACTCAAGCAGGAGGTGTCATGATGTTTTGCCATGTGAAACCACAGGGATTTGCAAACAACCCTCCCATGCAAGCACTTCATTGATTACTCATCAGGAAGTCATTTGCTTGTCATAGCTACAAAAATGACCAAATAGGCAGCTTTATTCATGGAATGATACTAAAAAACATGTTTGTTCCATTTTTGACCTCTTTTACACTGATTTCTTAGCAAAACAAAAAGAATAATTGGTTACTGAACATAGAAACCACTTACATCTTGATTATTATTTGAGGTTGGGATACCTTTTTTAACATCAAGTGATACAATTTTAGAATGGGAATACATTTAAAGATACGAATGTAGTCAGTCTCTGAGGTTCATGTGTGTGAAACCCATGTAGGAGGCTATTTTTAGTATCTGACATGTTTACTTATATGAATACCTAAATTGCCTACCCCTGTAGTTTAGCCATTGGTCAAGGTTGTGAACAAAGTTCTATAAGGCCACTTTCATGATTTATTTTGATTTGTACTCAATGAATGCACAAATGAACCCTCAAACAGGGCATCTTGGTTCCCCAAGCAGCCAACAACTTGCAGATTAGGTCATTATTAAGGCAGGTGATGAAATTCTAGAAGAACTGTGCCAAAGAGCCTGGTCAGCATGTTGGTTGTGGGTACAATACACAGGCCAAGCTAGCACCTAGGAAACAGACAGCTCTGACTCCTTACAATGATGAGCAGAATGGGCAACTTGTGAGAGAGAATATGGACAGAAATGACTACTTCAAAGATGAGCTGGTTGCTGGTGCTGATCCATGCTTTCAAAAGAACTGGGAAGAGGAGCAAGAGCTTCTAAATGGAACATATTTAGCATAACTATATAAAGTTAACTCTTGCACAGTCTAATGCTTGTGTTTCAATTAGTTCTTTACCTATTACCACAAAATAGCAAATGAAAACAATATGAGATCTTTTGGCACAAAAGGAAAATGTGATTAGGATTCATAACTGAAGACAGGTAATTATGTGAGCAGCAAAATATGTTAAAATAAAAGTAAGTACAAATCTAATTATGTAATATAGGCTCCAATGTGAGCTCATTTGTGTACCTCCTAGACGTAATATTATTTTAAGTCAAAATTGCCAATTAGATTAGATCATTAGATTATTTTAAATTGCTACCACATGAGGGTTTGGTGCCACTATAAATAGCAATCTAACAAAAAACAGTGTCATAACAATGATTTTAATGTGAGGAACAGGAGTCACAATGGTTCCCAAACTTTGAGGTTGCATCCCCCATAAAAACACAGCTTTGTTGCCAATTTATTAGAAGGCCCCCATGATTTAAAGTAGAATCACTGGGACTACCTATGTTTCAAGACATGGGATTTGATGCAACAAGCTTTGCATCTGTCTACCATCCAGTAGAGCTCTCTTAATGCATCTGCTAATACGGTGGAACATTGGGGAGGTATATTTTTTGTGTATTTTTGGATGGGGTTAACTTCTCTAAATAGGAAGTTTTGATAGGAGGCACATCTCTCAAGTGATGTGAATTCTTGAGAGAAATTACCATCACCATCAACTGCATTTTTTGTGTTACAGTACCAAGGCTTTGCTCCCAGGGGGTGTTTTTTCTTTTTCTTGCCACAAGGCAGTCAAGATGGTTTTCATTGGAGTTGTTACTCTTTTGGTTTTGGGTCCATCACTCCGTGAAAGGAGTTTATTGATTTTGATTTGGGGTGGATTTGTCTCCCTCCACTTGTACGCTTTCGTTGTGCAATCATGAGTCCAGCCAATGTCCTGGCTTCCAGGGATGGCAAGTTCCGGTAGTTGCTATGTCGTGCGGGCCCAATTGAGACTGAATGGTCTTGTGGCTGTGTGGTTGGGTGAGAGCCCTTCCACCAAAACCAATGCATTGTCTCATTTTGACAGCAAAGGTTAGTGGTGGTTTGCCACAACAAATCCACCTTTGTATGTAATGATGACCTCTTTACACATGAAGACGTAGCCTCTTCAAAGTTCAAACTAATTTTGTTGTTTTTTGGGGGTTTGTGGTGGCTTCCTGGATCTTTGTATCTTGTTCGTGGAGTGGTTGTCCATTGATGGCGTCCATGGTGGTGGCATGGGGAGTGTCAAAAATCATGCCAGTTCCTGTAGGATCACGCAGGAACTGGTACACTTGAGAAAAAATGACGATGGTGTTTGCCAACGGCTGATGGCAGAAATGGCCGGATTGTGGTTGTAGCATTTCTTGCGGCTAACCATGGTGGACCATGGTGGCAACTCCACCAGCCATGGTGCCTAGAGTGTTCCCCCTCAACGGGGGGCCAGCAGCTTGGCGCTTAGTTTGTGGGTGCTTATCCACTACACCAAAGAGCTTAGCAGATTCACCACGGTGCCTAAACAGGCAATTTTCAAGTTTTATTCCAAAAACAATTAATTTTGGTGCTTTAGTATTCAATCTAGAAAGTGAATTATAATATTCTATAATGCACAAATCCTAAGACCATATTATTGTTATGCTTTTGTCACAGCTTTTAGCCAAGAAACTTGTACAAATCCTCATACTTAAACTTGGAAGTTATGTTATCAATGTCAATACTCATGATAGACATCAATATATTTTACAATGATATTGGGTTGGAATGTATAATTTATAATTATTCTAATAATGAACATGATTAATAGTATTTTTTGGAAATTTTGTGTAGTTTCATTATTGCATAAGTAATATTATCAGCTTACAAAAAATTGTTATATTTTCTGTTTTGTTGGTATTTATTCAAATATGCTTCACAAATATTATGAGGGAAAGAGGCTGCATAGTCATTTTGGATATCTTCAATTTATACTGATGTGAATTTCAATTATTGAATAATATTAGTCTCCAATATTATTTTTAGAAAATTGGACATGTCATAGTAGAATGATTCAAATATGAAATGGTTTCAATATGTTACTATATGCAAAATTCATGTATGTACATTTGAATGTGAAAGCTATATATATATTATATATACATACAGATATATATATATATATATATATGTATATACAACTCTGCTCTTATTTTGCAGGTATGTTTTGATTTAATAATTGGAGTCAAAAGTAAGGAGTAGATCATCATTATGATTAAACCAAATTGAACAACACTAATTGGAAGATTGTATCATCATCAGTAAGAACTATATATTCAAGAAAGTACTTTGGAATGAAATTTTTATTATCAACTCAAAAATATTCAAACCATTTAATCATTGTTTTCCATTTTCTGAAATCATACTGAATAGAATTTTACCTATGACTGTGAAAATTTTGTACCTTTTCAAAATTTTACTAGTAATCCTGAATTTAAAACTATTAAATCATGGCTAAACAGGGTTTTGTGTGTCAAAAAATTCATGTATTTAACTTTATTTTGCTATTATTATCATTTGAATTATCATAACACAAGTGCAAACCAGCTTTGAAGGCCAATGGGGATGCTTTAAGCCAAGATAGGCAACAAACACACTATTTGAGTAATTTGGGAACAGGGTTCAATGAAAATTAAATTTGAAATTAATTATTCTGTTCAAGGTCAAACTCTCAGAAATATTTTCAATATTACATGCAGCTATCTTGTTAATATTGAAATGATAATCATAGTCAGCTCTTTATTACAATATATAATTTGAAACTGATTTGGTGGAAGCAAAGTCTGCTACAAAATGAATGAAATGATTAACACATGATAACACGTTAACTGAAACCTCCCCATTGGCCTTTGAACTTTGAAGCTGCTTTACAATCATTTGCTGACTATAGATGGAACAGATGTTGTAATTGAGTGGTAGGCAAGTATGATTGGTCATATTTTTCCTAGTTTCAACCCTTTAAATGTGTGTTTACAAGTAAAATCATGATTAGATAGTAACTTTTGATAGGTAAATTTGTTTTATTTAGGATTCTTTGGTTCAGTAAAAAATATTGTAGGGAAAATTTACTACAAATACTTGGTTTTATGGGAAGTGAAGCAAACATAGACAATATCTACTTTGAAAATTAAGTTCTAGTTTTAGATTTTGTCTTACACTGATTCTACTTTAAAAATTAGTTGTTTTTACAAGTTTTTACCCAACTTTATATTCAAAATTTGTGCAATTCTAAAATGTTTGCCAAAAGTTTGTGTTAAAAAATAATTTAGTGCTAAACTAGGCTGCATTTATTTTTTGTCATGGAGCCCTTGTTCTACTACCTGCTTTGACCTTGAATTAACTCATTCAGTATGATACATCATATTTATGTGTGCACAGTAGTACATTCATGCATTATCCACAAAGAAAAGTCATATGAGGTCTTCAGGGCTCCCAAAAGTACCAGCTTCCTAATGAAGATTATTACTAAGGAGAACCTGAGAAGAACACAATAAATACTGTTCAATAACACAGATATCCCTAAATACTAAGAGAATATTGTACAATATGTGGAAATATGTCCATCAAGTATTAATTTGGCCCAAGTCAAGTGATGTAAGTATTGTATTGTACCATAATCACATGACCAAAGATAAGGAAGGTATTCAATACATACATTAGTACCATACCAAACTAGCTTATTACCATTTGGTAAGTATTATTAGTAGGAGAAGGTTTGACTGAGGCCATCCTAAATAGGCCTGTCCAAAGGGCGGAACACTTCTTAGAGAACTTATTTTTTAAAATACCTTTTAGCTATTAATTTATTGCTTTGAGATTTTGGTGATTGGTAATGAAGCTGAATCTTGTCATTATTTCTTATCTCATTCCTGTTACAAGCTTGTCAACCATGGGATTGCTGATTGCCACCTCCATGTTGCTGCAATCTAATTTGCAGCTTGTGATTATCTGAACCCCACCTCCACTTCATGCATCATTCCAATGCTATTGATTTCAATGTTAACTTTCATGTCTTTAAAAAATCGGACCTCTAGTTTTAGTAGTTGACAAATAAACAAACAAAATTTATGTGAAGGCTTGTCATTATCCACTGTTGCCATTGCTATTATACAGCATTGACACTGTTCCTTTCCATGTCAATTTGCATTCAATGGCAGAAACAACAAACAGAATTGACAACAGCTTTA
Source organism: Thalassiosira livingstoniorum (assembly GCA_036939595.1). Lineage (NCBI taxonomy): Eukaryota > Bacillariophyta > Thalassiosirophyceae > Thalassiosirales > Thalassiosiraceae > Thalassiosira > Thalassiosira livingstoniorum. The sequence continues at coordinate 560 of JALLOT010001065.1, read as the reverse complement.
ATGCTGTCATCTAATTGTAGCCTAAACTGTCACATGAACTGGTAGTTAATTTATGGTATTTACTGATGTGATTTATATGACAACAACAGCAACACACAACACATTCCATATGCTCACAGTGACTATGCATTGAATACAAGTGAAAAAATATGATTCACTCCTATTTATATTTGATTATTCTTCTTTTTGGTACCAAATATGCCACCAATGCTGATTCTAATGACTAAGAATAAAACAAAATATGCAACTTGTTGCAACATTTTTTGTGTTGTGATACTATTAAAAATCAACAATCAGCTGCTACCTGTCCCTAGCAACAACTGCAAGAGCAGATAGTTGCAGAAAAGTGAAGGAGGAGTGTGGCAGGGGGCAACAAGCAACCATAAACAACATAATACAAGTGTTGGAATCACTGGTTGTTGCTTGGCAACTGTCATTGCTGCTAGATGTTACCTTAGCTTAGCTGCATGTTCATTAGCTCAACTGTTTGCTAGCTAGGCGGGCAGGTACCATAGAACTCCAACTTCGTGCAAAAGAGCACAGAAAAAGTGCACTGCTAC
>JALLOT010001064.1:0-16387 GCA_036939595.1 Thalassiosira livingstoniorum | reverse complement strand
CAATTAGAGCACCAAATCTAATGATTTTGACATAGTGACCTAACAAAGATAGTTTGAGTACACCCTAAATAAAATTAATTTAGGCTCAAAAGTGGATTTTGACAAAAAAAATATTTTTACTAATATTTGAAATTCCCCCTACCATTAAGGAGCAGAGGATCAATGATGGAGATCAGCTGGAGCTTGCAAAAGATAATATTGATCAGAAAAATGATTGCTGCTGTTAAGAGGGACTTGTGCAAGTAGATGCTTGGAGTTGGAGAGGAAGATCTTGATGTAGATGAAGAGGTTGTGAAGGTTGCTGCTGATGTCGTAACTGCTGTCTCCATGACTGAAGTGGAGCATTATTGTGTAGTTATGTCATTGGGGAGTAGTGAAGTAGTTCATGGGTTGGTAGTTTAATAATAAATAAAAAGTTGCTCAACTCAATACTAGAGTTTTTTGAGGTGGTATTAATTTTTTATATTTTTCCATTCTTGTCAAAGTTTTGTCACTTAAAAGTCTTGAAAAATAAACTGCTATATATTGCATATTATGATTAATAAGTCTCTGCATGGAGTGTAAAAATCAGGTTATTTGCTCTTGCCTTTTGGATGAACAGGCCTTACATGATGTGATATTGTACTTACTGACATTTGATTTTTTCATTGTACTCATATTACCTCGTGTTCCATCTCATTCTGAGTAGTTGTGAGTATTCACCACAATGTCTGGGACAAACAACAAACAAAAGATAAAAGGCTCATAAGTTCAAAAGAATGTCCATTTACTTAAAACAAAACAGTGCACTAAGCTCTTCATGACCACTGGAAACAGATAATTGATATTGATCCAATTATTTGTCAAAATTTTCTGCCACTTCTTATTTACTATCTTGGTGCACAATTCAAAGGATAAAATAAACACAATTAAATGGGAGAGTAAGAAAAATACCAAGTCTCTTTGCATTGTCCATGCAACTTCATTACTCCTATTTTTGTTGAAAAAATAAATCTATTGGAGCATTCTGGTGAAGGATCAACTGCAGATTGGATGATCATCTCAATTTTCAATAACATCTATTAAGTGTTGTGACGATAAAAACTCATGTTTTTGATAATAGTGAGATTCTTGTCATTCTTCATTGCTGGATAAATCTGCTTTTCAGCCAAAATTCATTCATCAACATCAAATCAAATCGATCAAACACTCAAAGTAAGAAATCTAGTTATGACAATATGATATCGTTACGTAACATACACTATTCAAAATACAGTCTCTCTGCATTTCTATGTGTACACTCTGCAACTTCTCCAACATCCAAATCGAGAGCCGTAGCCAAACCTTCCACTCCCCGTAACAGATCTTCCCACGTGCCAGTTGCATCCTCCAAGTCCGTTTCCAACACTAACTGATGCACACCTATAGTTTTTAATATCGAAGGAGTTTTGGGAGCATAAAAATTAGGAATTACAGGTGCAAACCCAAAAAATAAATCAGTGGTTGGATCAAGATTTCCCTTTGCACAGGCAGCATAGATTGATGGGAGAACCCCCGCTTTTCCAGAAAATGAATGAAAATATATTTTAGGTGGCAAAAGCGGTTTCTTTGGCGATTTATTCTTTTTGTTGTCTTGGGTAGACTCCATTTCTTGTGCATTATATTTTTGTTTCATACGTTCTCTGACGACTTCTAATGATTCAAACAGCTCTCCCCATGCCCGGACGACATGAATACTAACTGGGCGTTGCAATTCTGCCGCAAGTTGGAGTTGAAGCTGAAAAGCTTCTTTTTGAAGATCCATGGGACAAGCTAGGATTCGTTTCTGATACTTCTCTTTTTGTTGTTTGATGTATTTTTCACTTTGGAAATTTCCCGATTTTTCATCTTTGTCCAAGCCATTGCTGGAAACGTCATCAGGCTCTATAGAATCATTTTCATCATCGTCTAGTTGTACCCATCGCGCTCCATCCAAACCAATTTCTCCAACAATCGCATCTGGATGAGAATTCAGACTATGCTTCAATTGTCGAAACCACTCCACTTCACGAGCATTTTCTGTGGCACCCGTTGCTGCTATCTTTGGAGTCGACTCAGAATCTATCAGAACCTCATTCAAAAACCAAGGATGGACGCCAAAACAAGGTACCGCTTGGAACTGCCTCCGTCGAAGCTCCATTACGACCGATTCCACTTCAGGAAAATCTTTTGGTTGGGTTGACATGATTGCTGCCCCCGCAAAAGTTGCGGAACTATTCAGTCGATTGGAAAATGAAGGTTCTACTGTGGTATCGGTATTAAGTATGCTTGGAGGTATTGATTCGAGAAGGGGCGCGAGGCCTCGAGGACCCATGTGGATGTGGTTGTGACTGTCAAATAACTTCATTTCGGAAATTTCATTCAACGAGACTCAGAGGCAAATGCGTAGGATTTGGTGACGATGGTGGCTGTGCAAATCAAAAAGAAATAGAAGGATACTGCTTCATGGAATATACTTCCACAGGACGGCAGCGCCAAACACACGCCGCGATTATGATCTCGCTCATCTTGGATCCTGCTTGGATCTTTGTTCATTATGATGTTGTGAGATGATGTTGTGTTACGCTGTTTACGCTTACCACTCTCTATTGTACTAGTTAGAGTACTTACTACTTACTAAGTACTACTACTAAGTACTAAGTACTAATCGTGAGGATTATCAAATCGTGCAAATTACGATATCGTGGAAATCACGTGCAAATCACGCAAAAATCACGCTTCAAAAATCGCGTGACTTTGATCGTGCAAATGCACGGTTCAAATGCAAATAATTTCGATTTGTCAGTAATTTGCATGCAGCGAGAGCAGTCTGTGCAAATTACTGCCAACTCTTCCAATGCGCTCGAACTACATACCTACTTACTAGATACTCTTACGTACTTACCTACTAATAACCCTATTAGGGTCAATATACAATAATAATTACACGTTCTAGTAAACTATCAACAATACAATACGAGTAATCTACCTTATTGCCGACTCATCATAAGGTACGTACGAGTGACAATATAAAAATAGTACTCTACTTTATTGCCTACTCATGAAAAGGTACGTACGTGTGACAACATAATAATAGTACACTGGTAATAAAAACAAGTTAGAGGGTGAGCTTTATTATTAGTATATTATTTAAGATCGATGTAGGCGATGTAAGTAGGTAAGTATGTAGATAAATAGGTACAATACCTTATCTCTAGAGATAGACGCACGCATAGATACGAGTACATACAGCATATCTACCTACATACCTACGTAACCTACAAGAACCTAATACCGACCTCTTGCATGTACAATACCTATGCTATCGACCTACTAACTACTCGTACCTATTGTACTTATCGATCCATGTTACTCTAAAAATGGGCACTAAGCTAAAATGAATCGAATGATAGTAGTAGGCAGGATTACACGCATAGGCAATAACTAAATAAAAATGTGGGCACTGGGTAAAATCTTTGCACGATGACTTATTTTGCATGCATGGACTTTGATAAGCTATTTCGTGCAAATTATTCCGTGGATAGGCCTTAACTAAAAAAAAATGTAATTTGCACCTGCACGCTCGATTTGCACGAGATAACCCTCACTATAAGTACTAGTAGTACTTGGGGTAGGTAGGCAGATATGTAGGCACTCCCTCTGTCTCATGTAAAATTGAAGAATGTCAAAATATAAGGGGTTAAGGTCATAAATCAATGTAAATTTAATTTCAGGCACTAAAATGAATTCTTTTCGTCTCTATGGCTCTAAGGATGTATCACACCCTGGGTTTTTTTCTGAGTCATCAGTTAGCTTTTCCATCTAGGGGGTGGGGGGCGCTCCCCCCGAAATAAAATTTTTGTAAGAAAGGTTTTCTACCTATAAAAGTAAAAATTTGCGTTCTTAAGTACTGCCCCCTATCAAAAATTTGCCCCCCGTGGGCAAGGCCCCCCCCAAAAAATATTCTGCCTCCTAGATGGAAAAGCCAAGTCATCAGGCTCTAAGAGCCACCCTAAAAGCCAAAAACCAGTGCTAGTGCCATTAAGTTGTGTGTTCACTGGCAACATCATCCCATCCACCAAACCAAAGCATTGATGGGTCTAATGGGTCCCCCCAGGTTATCTTGTGATGATCTTAGACTAGTGATCCTATTCTATCTTGTCCATAATTATTGTGGTAATAGGATTTTGCTGGGGAAGGCAAAGGCATGTTCAAAAAATTTGGCTACAGAGAGTTGGGTGTCAGGACAATTTGAAGGACTTTTAAGCACAAAGTCTTGAATCCAGGGGACGGAGCTCTAGACATGAGTAGAAAGAAGGGCACAGGGCTGACAACAAAGTGGACCGTGGATGTTGTCAACCAAAAATTTAAGGCAGCTCCTTACAACAAAAGGAAAACAATTAGATCTCTTGCTGTGCAAAGTGGTGTTCCTAGATCAACTCTGTTCCAATTTATGAAAGATGGGAAAATTAAGAGGCATAGCAATTTCATTAAGCCCTTACTCACTGATACAAACAAACTAACTAGGCTAGAATATGCTAAAAGTCAGGTAAAAGATGATGGACAATTCAACAACATGATGAAAAAAGTACAAATCAATGAGAAGTGGTTCTATTAAACTAGTGAGACTACTACAGTTTATCTAGTTGATGGAGAAGAGCCTCCCCATAGATCTTGTAAGAGCAAAAGGTTCATCCAAAATCAATGTTCCTATCAGCGGTAGCTTGTCCACGCTTCAACCAATGGACCTGTCAGATGTGAGAAGGGAAAATACGCATCTGAGCTTTTGTGTTCCAGGAGCCGGCAAAGCTATTGTCTGAGAATTGTGCCCAAGGCACAATGGAGACAAAGACACTCAACATTACTAAAGAAGTTTTCAGAATCATGCTCATCAATTGTGTCCTCCCCCAATTGATTGCTGTGTGGCCTTCTGCCTACAGAAAGGATGCTGGCAAGCAACAAGACAATGTGAAGCTGCACATAGAGCCTGACAATGTAGAGCTCATGAACAAGTTTGCTTGTTGAGCAAGGGGTGGTTGGAACATTTACATGACCAATCAGCCTCTGAACTCCCCAGACATGAACACATTAGACCTTGCATTCTTTATGTCTATCCAAAGTATTCAACTAACCTCAAACTCAAAGAATCTGGACAACCTCATCACTGCAGCCAAACAAGCATTCAAGCATATGTTGCTCTGGATTTGTGAGTACGTCATGCATCAGGATGACACCCCAGATGGTCTTTGATGAGGTTATCTATTGCCAAGGCAACAGCAGCTACAAAATAACTCATAAAAAAGAGAAACGATGGAAGACAGGGCTGTGAAGAAAGAATGATGGGAAGCTCCCTCTTTGCGTATGATGCACCACCCTCAATGAAATTGATGCTGGTATTGCTGAATTGGTTGCTCCTCCTAATGGAGGAGCTGTTGCTGCATGTTTCCCTCTCCCTCCCCTTCCACCCATTGCAGCCAATGCCACTGTGGGTTTACATGATGATGCAATGACCCTCATTCATGATATGGATGCTGTTGTGGCCAATTGTGCTGCTGCACAAAAATTGACAATTTAGGTGTGGCACCATTGGTCAAGATTGCTGCCCTCCCTACTTGCAATGATGAAGCAATTGCAGTGGCACCAACTCAAGGTGCAACAACTGCTGAGGTTTCCCAGGAAGCAGTAGTACCAGTGGTAGAGGGTGCAATGGAAGTGGGTCCAAACAATGTAGAAGATTCTGCTGGTGAAATTGCTGGTGATAATTCAAATGGTGATGCAGCTGCTGATGAAATCAAGGAGGAGGAATTCTTAGAGCAGGATTTTAGGGAGATGGGGGTCAGTATTTGGGAGGGTGCCTTGGCCATTTTGAGGGAGAAAGGTACCGTAATTATTGGTGAAAGTGAGCCTGGCTTGTTTTCAATAATTTATATGGGCTTGTTTGAATCAACAATATTTCATATAGGCTTGTTTTTCTATTTCTAATGTATTGGGCTCACATTTAAATTTTTGCACAATTTTTAGTAATCCTCTTTATTAAGTATTGAGTATGTTTACAATAGGTTACTAAAAATTGTTGCTTGGAAAAGGCATCAGCTGGAAAGTTTTGAAAAAGAGCCCGACTTGTTTTTAGTATTTTGTATGGGCTGGTTTGGTGGACACTTTTTGATATATGGGCTCCTTTTCATGTAGTGGGCCCACCTTCACCAATAATGATGGTAATGCTATGTTAATTTTGATGTCATCCTTGACCTCATTTTGGCTTTCAGTGGAATTGGAAAAAATGATGATGAAAGCTTGAGCAAAGAAGAAGTTGAATTTGTGGATCAGCTAGTAGATGTGTTTGCTGATGTGATGATGAGGGTTGACTACATCAACCAGTGTGAGAATTTTGTCAGTAGGTATGGTGTTGTGGAACCTCAGAACAAATTTGAACTGCTCCAGGGCAAACCTGATGAAGGAATGCATCCTGTGTGATTGCCAACAGCCATTGGATTGAGATGTTTACAAGGTTGTGGAAATATCATCTTTTTGTTCATCATGCATCAGCACGGGGCTCTACAGGAGGCTTTAATAGGAATAAGTACCATACCTTTCCAGTTGATTGCAATTGAATTGCTAACTTTGTTTTCCATTTCAGTTTTAATGTACATTGGTGGTACACCTTTATAAGTATCAGTACTAGGTAGGAGTATTCCTGAGTACTAACCATACATTAACAGCACACATCTCATTCTGCCCAACAAGTTTTTATGACTCCATCAAGCTTTCAATTTTGTTTGGTATAGTTTCTGTAAAATAATACATATGTAAGCAGAAAATGTACTTTGACAAATGAAATATCAAACTTTGACATTTACATATATTGTAAAATTAATGTAGGAATTGATACATAACCCCTATACTGAAGATATCAAATGTAATCAAATCGTAAGGTACCATACTTGTTGCCGATATCTTGTGGCACAGCGAAATTTGGCTCTCTGTCAATTTTTTGTGGGCCAGAGGGAGGTTCTTACATACGAGTCCTTAGTAGTACATATGTAATAGGTAGGTAGGTAAGTAAGTATCCCGCCCGTGGTAGTAAGTAGTATTGTATGCTATCCTCTATCTGAATTATTTTTAATGCCCACCCCCGCCCTGCCCTAACCCGCCCACCTTTTACTGCGCACCACCATTGCCACTTTTTTCTCTTTTTTGGCACTCTTTTCTCCCAGGCAGCGCACAGCATGCACCTGCATGCACAAACCGCTCGCAAAGACGACCCCGCCCCCAAACGATCCGAGACCAAAACACACGCAACACGCAACACGCAACGCAAACAAAAAGGTGAGCAGGATGGCGCATAACTTGCGCAGCGCAACACGGACGCGCACCGTTCCATTGCTTGGTTGGATCACGTTGGATCTGTGCGGCAGATCTCGTGTGGGCATGCATGGAGGAGAGCAGAGGAGAGATTGGAGAGAGCGAGTCCTGCCCGGGGGCAGCGCACACCGCAAAGGGCCGGCGCTGCTGCCGTTGTTCACAATGGCTACTACAGGCTGCGACCCAACTCTGGCCGGGAACTACATTGTCACCCCTGCCCTGGTCTCGTAGAATACTTGCTTTGTTGCAGTGTTTTTTCAGTTGCAGTGATCCTTTTGTTCCATTGCAATGTAATAGATTCGGTCAAATATGTATGCAAATTTGCAGCAGATCTTACCACATCACCCCCAACGAAATGTATGGCGTACTCAAGGATATGGACGCTTCAAGCAGACTTTGCAGATTGTACTGTACTTCTGTCGAAATATCATGCTTTCCTTTTAATGTGTTTTTTTTTCTGATTTTTTTCGAAAATATTAATTATGTCTCATCTGGACTGATTTTTATGATAAGGGATATTTTCCTTTACTTGAAATTTTGTGGGGTTGAAATCATTTTTAAGGGTTTGTTGTTTTTGATGATTGAACTAATTTGTGATGCATGAGGAAAATACTAACTGTTTTGCCCATACTTTCCCAAGTAGACTGATCTATCACCATGTCCAGCAAGTCAAAAAATCACCCCCCTACGTCACCAATCGTTCTCCAACCTCATGAATTTGCAGAGGAGGCAGAAAACAAATTAGGGAGGGCCAATGGCAACACTTATCAGAGGAGACCAGGATTGGAAAATGTCCACGATGGACAACTGATGGTCCGCCTAAAGAAGCATCGTTACATTATCCTTGACTATGGTTATGTTCCCACTGAAGAGGACAAAGCAATTGCTAAACAAATACCCCACATTGTCATTCCTGACGGAGCTGGTACTACCAAATGTGCCACTAAAGAGTGCAACAGAATTGGCGTTCCATTGATGCTCTATGATACAGATCCAACTGAACCTTCCTCTTTGTATCTGCGTGGTGGTTTATGCTTCAGCTGCCAAAGGAATTTGAATGAAAAAAGGAGGACCAAAAGAAAGAAGCCGCCAGAAGAGCAAGCAGGACGTGGTCATTCTGCCAAAGAGCACATAAATCCTCCTTCGCGATTCAAGGTCAATGGAGATTTCATCGATCTTAATCCCGACGCCATTATTATCAATGGTCCAATTGAAGGCGTAAGTTCACTTTTCTTCTTCATGGTTTCCCCTTCTTTCCTTTTTAATTCGATTTGTATGTCTCATATTTTCTGTACATTTGGATTTTCGTCAGACGAGGCCCCGCAACCCAGGTTATCAGTTTTCTCAAATCGCTAATGATGTTCTTATGATTGTGAATGAAGTGACTCAAGAAGCCAATTCTTTGTTTGCTCATTCGTCATCTTGTCCTCCGGGAACACCCCACGCCATCGCAAACACCGGAAGTATCAACGCTATGTACGAAAAGACCTTCCTCTCCCTTTCAAAGGCTACTTTTCTCATCACCCAGTGGAAAGCCTCTTGGGATGAAGCTATTGCAAATAGTGTAGCTGCAGATGCGGTTGTAAGTGCAACACTTGATTCCAGTGTTTTGGATGAAGCTGTCGCAGCGGCAGAGAGTGCTGCAGTGTATGCCACAGAGTCGCATGGGGGAGAACACGCAGCGGCTGATGAAGATTCGATTCCGGTCTGAGGTTGCATGGTTTAGTTTTTTTAGTCCGAAACGAGTTGTGTGATGTTGCATTCTCGTGTTCTTTGAGCATCGAATTTGTCTAGAAATGTCAAGCGGTTTTTCATGAATAAGCCTCTTTAGTTTTAGTTATTACTGCATTTGAATTACGTATTTTTTCTATTTTGCGTTTATTGCGTCAATCTGTTGTACCATGATATGCAGCTCAAATGATGTGATAGCCCTATCTGCAGTTATGATCACCTTTCGACTTATTGCATTCAAAATGCTCCGAGTTCCGTGGTTTTTGAGTCTAGCTTGAAAAGCATCATTTCTTCAACACAAGATTTACTTTTTGTTATTATTTCACAAGTATTCTCTCTCTGGTGCAAACCCTTCTGAGGGACGCCAACATCACGGGTGGTAAGACTACAAAGACAAAAATGAAATGCTGATTTATGAAGCGTACGTAAGAAATATGAATCGTACGGAAGAAACTTTCCTATTGAGGATTTTGAAGTGGCGATAACATCACTTCTCTTTGTGCGATACTCGAAACCGTTTGACCAAGTTCATCGAAACCTCAGCTGGAAATAAATCAGGCACATCGGAAACATTCAATACAACATCACTCAATTGGGCTCCTGAGCACTGACAACGTGCCAACACAGGAAACTCTAACTTTTGCAGAAGATCCTCTTGGCTTTCTGCATTTAATAGTTCTTCCTCGATTTCAAAAACTGCTTGCAATTGGAATTTTTCCCCCCCACCTAATTCTGAGACGCACCACAATACCACTTGTTTCGTTTCATTCCACACACCGCCAGGTGGATTGCATTGAAGACTTTCACCCCGAACTCCATTCGGGACTCCCATGATGATTGTTAGGTGAACGAGCTCTGATGGGTTTTGGGGATTGGAACTTATTTGGAGAGCAACGCGGCATGAATTACCTTGAGCTCTTACTCGGCTTTGAACTCTCTGCATTGGGGTGACGACATTAGGTGTTAGTTTGAGGTGAAACAGCACAAGTGAAACTCAATTTGCCAACTAACAAAAAATAATGAAGAAAAAGCGCACTTACAATTGGAACGGGACGAAGAGAGCTACTGCACTTATACCTTACAACAGGAAAGTATTCATCCTCTCTTGGGACTGCAATGGAATACGTAAAATCCCTTTCAGCAATGCCACCTTCTTGAGACACGTGCTCAACGAATTTCTTATTTTCTTGAAGTGCTATTATTAGGGAGAGCAGGTCGGCAACGGAAAGATGTCTAATGATCCATAGATTCGAACACGCTTATCAAAATGAGACATGGTAAGAACTTGCCTTTAATATGACTTGAATGATCTTGGAATACAAGAAAAAACGGTAGCGGCGCTTGTTGTTCTTTTGGTTCCTCGTGGTATGTGGACTTTACCTTGACCTAAATGAAACAGAATAAAAGATAATATGCGACACAAAAGATGCAGATTAACAATGCAATGTTGCATGAATCCGAAAGTTGTACCCATCTTGCTGACTCAAAAGACTCACTTGCACTGTTCCTTCAACCGAAATGGAAGATAGTTTTGATTTCTTATACTCGCATGTCAAATCTTCGTTCAAAGCCAAATCAACATCCAAATGCACCAGTTGTTCCTCTGCTTCTATCATGGGATTCGAAGCAGCAGATGCAGCAGACGTCACAGATGCAGCTGACGCTGCACTCTCTGGCAAAGACTTTCCGCCCTCACTTTCATCCTCTGAATAGCTGTGGCTCACAGCACCCACCACAGGTGTCGAATATGATGGTGTTGCAGAAGGCGTGTCATGGATTTGCGGTGCCACATCAGAAGACGGTTCTTCCTCGTAATCGTCGTCTTCAACCCCAAATGGATCAAACGGCTGTGCAGCTTGCGCCTGTCGCTCGTGGGGAAATAACGGTGGTTTCAAAATTTCTGTGTCATCGGCACCAACGACTACAGTGGATGGTGGTTCTGCAGGAGTAGTTTTTGGTGTACTTGCAGCATTGGATTCTTTATTTCCTTTCAATCGTTGTACAAACCTCAATCTATTCGATGTTGTCGCCGAATCCCGCTTTGATCTGGACAACATTGGCACCGATGATTGGGATGATGACATTGAATACTTAGATGTAATTGTAGCTGTATCGTCCCCTGTCATTGTGGAAGCATCGTCTGCCACACTAACCCCCGCAACTCCATACCCACCAAACCTTTGCGGTGAAGAAGGAGGCCGATATTCAAATCCTGAAAGATCCGAAGTCATTGGAGGACGACCGAACCGTCCCGACATTGCCACTGCCATAGGAGATCTTTCACCTGGCCCTCCACCAGATGTTGGTGATTTCAAGGCAGAAAGTCGTTTCCTCTCGCTGCTTCGCCCTCCAGATGAATCTTCCCCAGAACCTCCCAAGTGCCCATATCGGGGAAGTGGCATGTCTTCTTCTGCCAAAGAAAGTACTTCCAACAGCTGGGCCGTGCGTCGTACAATCTCTGCAGGATTGACATGGGATGAATCACCAGAACTCCTGGCGCCTGCTGATGGGGATGTGCCTTTTTGACTTTCAAGAGGATCGCCGCCAGCAATATTTCCACCAGACTCATAATCTTGCATACTCTTCCCACTGCTTCCAAACAAAGAGGTGATGGAAGTTGTTTTACTGCTTCGTTTTCTAGAAAATGTAAATGTTTTTCGCCGGACTTTGGGCCCCCCTGAAGACGGTGTTACTCGTTGCATCTGTTGCTGCTGGGAAGACGAGCTTACTGAGTCTGTTTGAATCGTTTGCAATGTGCCTACACTTGTATCTGACCCTTTCATAGAGGTTGGAGAAACAGCCATTCCTGGCTGGTATGATTCTGTAAATCCCGTTGAGGGCACCCCATCCCGGTCCATGAGAAGCCCGTCTTCATCATCAAGTAGAGTGGCAAGGAGTGCCATGTAAAGACGTTTGAAATAGGTGGAATCGTAGTTCTGTGCTTCTGTTGTAACTGATTGCTGCGGCGTCGATGATGGACCTTGCGCAGTATTGCTAGCCCCACTACCCTTTCCTTTTTGTCCAACTTTTCCCATAATTTTCCCTTTCTTTTTGGAACTGATTTTTGAATTATTTTGCTGCGCATTCTTCTCATCGACTGTATCAGATGAAAGCAATGATGGTTCCTTGACTACTTTTTTAGTATCTGTGTTCAACTTTGCTAATGTATCCATTCCGTCTCGCAACCTTTGTGGCATCGTGGCAATCACGGATGAGGAGCCAAATAAGTCATAGGGAGTTCCAGTGCTGGCGATGGTAAGGAGCACAATCCCCCCTTGTTTCTGATGTTTCCCCTTTTTGGATTGCTGTGTTTGTTCGGTGGTATTGACACTCTCCCCATCATTGTTGATTTTGTCCGGTTTGCTGTCATCAAAAAGATCCTTGATTCCTTTAAATGGTACATTTGGAGCATTCTGCGACAAAGGCAACGTGACATTTGGCATAAGAACTGCTGCACAATGTCGGAATGCTTCGATTGCCTCCCTTTCCATTTGATTAGTCTCTTTCACAGCCACACCCTCAACATTTTTAGATTGACCACTGGCATTGGTCTCCCCACTTTCTACTTTTGCAACATTACCATCACCCCCCACAATCCACTCCGAGATATCCTCCACATGAACCATTACATAATACATGATCAACCCCAAAGAACAATCCAAATGAAATGAAGGTGGTCTGTAAACATTCATCCTCAACTGTTGATGAGAGCCTACATCCGCCCCAGAAGCGCCATGAATACTTTTATCCCTACGCTTTCCTCCCGACGTCACTGATGCCGAAGCAGGTACATCTTGCTCTGCTCCCTTTTTTGTATCGTCATGAAATCTCACGCGGGAACTCCGTCGACTGACGTCTTCATCATCTTTTTCTTTCTCCTCTCCTTCTTTGGTATTGGTATTACTGATGTTCCCACCTTCAACTGATGATGACGATACTCCATCGCCACGATTGCCATCAGCTTCACCTGGACCTCGACTCCTTTTCCCAACCCCAATGAAGTCATCTCTCATACCATACTCTTCCATGATAAAACATTGCAAACTTTCCAAAGATCGTTGCTGAGCCGATTCGGGTAGAAGAGCTGTGGGTGCAAGTACTGTAATTGATTCTCGAAGCACTGCATATTGTAGATTTTGTTGGAAGAAATTAGGATTTGATTGGAGGGGGGAACCTGCTGATTTGTCCGCTTCGTTATTTTCTTTGAATTTTGTTTGGTGCTGCGGTTCATTGTTAGGAGAGGGGGTTGGATCATTGGATTCGTCATTATTTGTGGACGAAGATTCTTCATTGGAGGTGTTTTTTGGATCGGAAGAACCCTCTTCTGCATCGTCGAAAATGTCATTGATATTATTGAGTTGCATCAATATGGACAAGGATGCATATTGAGGTTGCGGTAGGGGACAGCTATCGAGGAGTTGCATTTTTGTCAATTCGTTTGTGAAGCTGAAGAGTTGGATTGCTGTCGGCTCAATTCGGCTCAATAATGTAATGGTGCCGAAATAAATTTGAATCAGGTTCAAAAGGGGATGTTTTCCAATTGAGTAAACTAATCTCTTCAATTGAGTCCCAATAGAGAAACAATTGTTATTTGCCAATGGCCGAAGGAAGAGTTCACAAAGAGTATATTTCTGGGAGATTGTTGCAAGACGTGGTGGCAGAAATCGGCTAGTATTGCACTGCAAATTGGTCTGCCAATGGGTGGCGATGAGCCTTGAGTATTGATACTACGTAGCTACGTCCGATTCCCCAAATTATTGAAATTGATGCCGTCGAAGAATACCCAGCGTTTCGAATGTACGCCAAAGCCAATATAATCGAAAACGGTGTATGCCTACTTATGGTACAATCAATCATTGATAGACGGCATTCACAAAAGGAAGAGGACGAATGGCCGAATGGCAAGAACTGGGAAATACCCTCTTACTACAATTCATGAGCATGCCCCCGCCACAGAGAGTATCACAACGGCTTGGAGGAATCAGGAAGCAAAGTTATCCGCCAAATGGAAGACGGCCGGTGGAGTAGCGGAGGCTAGCTGTTTAGCTGTTCGGCACAATCGGCGTTGGCTAATGAAGAGCCAAAAATGCAAGTGTGTGTGTGAAGCTGCCTGAACAGCTGCGTAACGAACAAGCAACTAGTAACAAGTCTCAAAAGCTTAAGCTTATCCGTGTTTTGAAGACCACTTGAGCTCCAAGCAACAATCAAGTCCTCATTGCTTGCCCTTTGCCCTTGCGCTTGCAGCTTGCGGACGACTCTTCTATGTACAATACCATACGTACTTACACAGAAATTTTAGCACGATCGAGTAGTATTGTACTACTTAGTACTACTATCATCTAGTAATAGTAGCTAGCAGGAGGTAGCAGGTATTAAGTACTAGTAGTATGTAGCAGTACAGTAAACCAAGCAGGAACATCCCAGAGTCACGCTATTTAAGTGATTTTCTTTACTTTCACGTGATATTTCCAGTTTTAGTGTGATAAAAAACTTATGAAAACTTTTCAGTACGGGTATCAAAGCAGAACAAAGAAAAAAAACATTTTTTCTTTTCACGCATTTTTACTTGTTGAAGCTTATGGTCACCTGTGGTAGCCTGCAGTCATCTAATATTGCCCAACCCCTAACAACAGATAACATTGCCTAACATTACCTAACATTATCTAGTGTCACACAAAGTCACCTAAAGATGCCTAGCAATGCAAAAAAGAATTTTGATAACTTTTGATAAAAATCAAGAAAATGGTTTTTGAACCATTAAAGATTTACTCAAAAAAAATTATCTTTATTACTACTTCTTAATCAGTAGTACTATTTTTATTAGAAAGACATTTTTTGATTAATTATTTATTGTTACCCCAATATTTGATTTTTTTGCAATACATACAAATGTTGAAAACAAGGTATGGTACCATGGTACATATATCATATAATTAATTCCTAACTATGTACTCTTGATTCTACAGTATCTCATGTGTTAAATCTTTAAGTGAGTAGATACTTACCACCTACCTACATACAATACCTAGAATATAATGCCTCAGTTGCCTATGTTGCATGCAGATGCATGTGGGTGCCTAAGGTTGCTTCTTGTTGCCTGCAGTTGCCTGGAGTTGCCTAATCTCCCCAAGGACCCATGATAATGTATGTAGAATTGGTACATGACATATACATAAAAAATCCCCAGCTGTAATGTGTAATGGCCTTTTGCTTTTGGGCATTAAACATGACAAAACTAATGAGTTCCCTTTAGTAGCACTTTGAAAGTCATTTTTACTATTGTAGTTGGTTTGTGGGGGTCTCTAGCTTTGTTGCAAGAAAAAAATGTAAGAATTGCCAAAATTTGGAGAAGATTTTTTGCGCACAACATGACATGATAGAAAGAAAACAGATTTATTACATCAAAAGAAGATGGAAGGAATTAGTATAATCTATGTAAACCTACATAGATATCCACCACCACTTTTGTAGTAGTTTCTACACCTGTAATCTGATTTTGGGGACTCTGATGTCATGGGTACTTCTCCCTCATTGCCTTCCATTGCCTAACTTTGCATGGCATTACCTAATGTTGCCTGATGCTGAACTGATTCAGTCTTGTGTATTCATACTCAATCTCTGATGACAATGAAGATGGCAGAGCCCTTTTGAGTTGACCTTTGATGATTTTTCAACCAGTTCTTGAATGTTGTAGTTCTTTTTTAAGTTGTGTGCTCTTTCTTGATTCATGATACTTCAATGACTTGCATGGCATTGGTGATGGTGGTGTCATAGAGTCCCATATTGAGAGCCTCAAAGAAGTTATTGCCATATCTGTCAAGTTAGATGGTGTCTTCCATGGCTATTCCTAGGTAGCCATTGTCATATCTCCATGGGAAGTTGACAGTGGACAAATTTTGGAAGATCTACTTTTGTACTCAAGTTAGCCTCTCCCACAATCATTAATCATGGTAAGTTCATGATAATGCATGATTGAAATTATGCCCTCCTCTGTCACAGCCATTGTGTTGATGTGGTGTTGCACCATTTAATACTATTTTCCAGTTTTAGGCATATATGTTGCATATGTATGTAAGGCCCATAGTTTAATATTTGTTTAAAGTTTGAAATGGTAGGGAAATATGAAATGCAATGTGTAATCAGAATAGTGTTTCAACTTTCAACCATGCAGAAGTGGTGAGAATAGACACCAAGAGATGCAGTTAAGAAGTAATAGTGAAACTAGTCCCATTGGATTCCCAATCTAATTAGTAGATCCCAAGATGGGAAAGTTTGAAAGTGAAAGTGGAGATTCAAT
>JALLOT010001063.1:0-16397 GCA_036939595.1 Thalassiosira livingstoniorum | reverse complement strand
TGTGATGATAAGACATTTTCATCACAGTGTTTTTTTTTTTTGGAAAATATTTTCGGTCCCATTTTTCGCCAAATTCGGAATTTCGCTATCCAGTTTGGTTCATTATCCTTCTATCTTGAAGTCCTCTTTTTTATGGCATTTTTAAAGGATTCTCCGGGTCTTTGTAAAGTCATTGAATTAGATTGAATTACCCAGAATTACCTTACTACTTTTTGTATGTAGGTGGTAAGTAGGAGTATGAATATGTACAATATTGTACTCCTACCAGAATATCAGTACCTTTCAGTATTGTACTTACCTGTCAGTAGGTATAGTATGGTAGAATCCTGTAGAATCAAACACCTTACCTCATTTTTTAATTGCCTCGATCAAAAATTGCTCGAGCGAGCTTTACCAGATGCGCGTTGTGGTTCTCTTTTCTATTCAGAACAGAGAAATAGAGTGAGAATTCAATGTGAGAACTTCCCCATTAACTCACTCTAACGACTCCGCCGCATAATAATTACTCCTAATATGTATTCCTACATACGCCTTCGGCCTACGCCTCGCACGTAACGTGCGTCCGTCCAAAGTCCAACCCCCCCGCCGCCCGCCCCGCCCAGTCGCGGTTTAAAACTATCCACCAGACCTCACCAGACCCACCTAATTAGACCCACCCCCACCCCTGCCCCCTGCCCACCCTCCCCCGTCCCCGCTCCGTCCCAGACGGAATCCCCCATCCCGGCATTACCAATTACCAAACCAACAATAATGCGGGTCCAAACGAAAAAGAGCTTCATGGCCAAAGGCGCTGGCCTTCTTGCACTGTCAGCAGCATTGTTCTTGGCAGTGAATTATGAAGTTCCGAAGGTATGGCCATGGGGGGGTTGCAGAAGGAGATCCCTCTGCTACACCCCATCTTTTTCGACTCATGCCATTTGATATCCAGGTCCTTGATCTGTTTTATCCCCCCTCACGCTCTTGTTGTCTTATCAACTCCACAGCCGATTCAGCAGCAACTCATTACTCGGGCAAGAACTGGTCTCCGAGAAAGGAAAACTCGAGCAAATCCTCTTGGGCCTGCACAACGCACTCTCAGCCTTGACCTTGGAGGTGGGAATTGTAGATGGCAGGTGCGTGTGGCATGTATCAGCGTCAAAGAAAGATAGTACTATTTCTATTTGCTAGATCTCTAATCGTCCCTATTCCCTATTCATTTCTACCTTGATTTTCGTGGCAATGCTGCAGCCACCCGCCTATGAAGTCCCAGATGATATTGATTTTTATAAAACCGTAATCGCTGGATTTCCTTCTGGAGATAAGCGCATGATTTTCATTCAGATGGAGGCACTAACTGGGTGGCGTGAGTTTGAATCCCCTTTTTTATATTTATCAATTATCTCGAGTATTTTTCTGACCCAATTTGTGTTATTTTTTAATTGGCGCGTTTTTTCACGAATGCTGAAACATAGCTGCAAAAGATGAATGGGATTTTCAATTTTTGGGCATGTCAAATCACCCATTCATCAAGGCAAATTACCCCCACCACGAAGGAATTTGGTGAGATGAATCCCTGCTGTGCCAGTCTTTTCTCGTCAATTTCATTTCGAAGTTTAAATTCTGTTGTTTGAATCATTTCATAGGGGGTGGGGATCTGCTGCTGATCAAGTGGTGATGATGATCCGTAATATTCGCCGATCGATGGTTGAATACCATGATATTTTGTGGGATATCGGATACGCGAAGACGTGGGACGTTGCCACTGAGAACCTTGGCAATCTTTACGCGGAGCGCCCGCCGAAGAGTGACTTTTTAGATTGGCGTGACCTGAGAGTTTTGGATGAGGCTCATTGGGTGAGTTAATCTTTATTTTTGTGCGTTATGGCAATCTATATACTAACAAACTACCTACTGCTTAACTTGTGTCCTTGCTGGTGTTGAATTATCCGTTTTCAATGGATTCCTAGTATGGGTAAGTACTTTCTGTGGCTGGGTGTTGAACAGGTTTATTCTCAAATCAATCTAACTCGTTTATCTTTTACCCTCAATGCAGATGGTTCATTGATTATTGGATGGAAGGAGGTGCGTTACAAATTCACTTTGAAAACATTTCTATCTCCTTTCAGTTCAGATTGAACTCTGATGATTACTTTTTGCACTGGCAGGTCTGCTGCGTGACATCTTTACACACAAAATTACAACGCTGGAACATTGGAATATGCTCATGATGCCCACTGTCTACACCAGAGCCGAGCTTGATTACGATCTTGTAGTTGGTGCAGATACCGTGGTATCACCAACTTACGATCCACACTGTGCCAACGGAGACATTTCTGGTGGCTGCGAACCCGTGGCGGTGATTTCTGCAGAAAAATTAACTGATTACGTGGAAGGACCCGCGGAGACGATGAGAATCGCGGAAGTTCTCATGAACAATCCAAAAATGTCTGAATATGTTATATCTGAAGAAGCATGGGATTGCATCTGGGACGAGCTCATTGTCAAAAAGAAAGGATTGAAGACTGTTTCGGACCGCCCCGGTGTTGGAGGGGAGTCGGAATACAATTTCTCAGCAGAGATGTTAGAGGAGATGATCGGCGAACTTAACCGCTTGATCACCAAATATAGTTCGAGTGAATGGAACCAATTAGAAACTTCAAACCGTCTCGTGGAGTTGCTTACTTGGCACCGAGGCTTAGTCCAGACCGAACTCGATGAAGTGAATTCTGGCGTCCGGAAACTCACTGACAACGATTTCCTTGGTCCCAAAGAAAGACAACGTAGAAGACAATTAGAGGCTGAAGCTAACGGCGACCAACCAAAAGAGGAAGTAAAACAAGATTATTCTCAGTTCTTCAAGGCATTAGAAATTAAACTGAAAGGACGCAGATTCGACCACATGTTGAGCAGGATGACACCTGCTTAAGTTCGAAGTTTTGAGTACACACCAGGTTTAACATTTTTGTGAAGTGACTTATCCCAGTCCATTCTAGTGTAAAGAAAAGAAGTTTTTTGTAAGAAAAAATAAGGCATTAGTTGTTACAACAAAACAGACTCAGCAACCAAAGACAAGAGTTGTTTGATTTTCGAGGCATCGTGATGAAATTATTTCGATAGTGGCAGCAGCAGCTAGTCCCTGCACGCGCCCTGATTGTTTGAGATGCATGAAAAACTTATTTTCAAATAATAATATTGTCCCAGACAATCAAAGTAGCTCGGAGTTTTTGAAGGAGACACAAGAGTCCACTGAGGACTGTGCTTGTACAATTTGAAAGTTATGTATTAGCCAAATCGGCACTAATAGTATTGTAAAACTATCTTTTAACCATGCCTTATCTTCAATGCTAAAATCATGAGATTCTTAACCAGAAAATTTAATCCTATTCTGGTTGCAAATATCGCCACTATCCCTGGATTTTGTTCCTCAACAAATGTAGCTTGCGACCCTCTAGCTGCTTGTCAAGCTCCTTGAAATAATCAGAAAAATCCTTTTTAACCTCCCCACTTGCCTTTTCATTATCCATTTTTCGCTGTTGTCTCTCCTTGGCTCCTAAGAAATCCCTGGCTGCAAGTTTACGAACACCCGACTTAACTTCATCAAGCTCAGTTTGGAGCAAACCTCGATGCCACGACAGCAACTCCACTAGTCGATTGGCGGTTTGTTTTTGATTCCATGCGTTCGAGCTGTACTTTGCAATCAAACGATTGAGTTCACCAATCATCTCTTCTAGCATTTCCTCTGAGAAATTGTATTCTAGCTCCCCTCCGACACCAGGTCTATCAGAGACGACCTTCAACCCTTTCTTTTGGACAATAAGCTCATCCCAAACACAATTCCACGCCTCTTCAGAAATGACATGATCAGCCATATTAGCATTGTTCATGAGAACTTCTGCGATTCTTTGTGTCTCTGCTGGTCCTTCGTCAAAATCAACTAGTTTTTCAGCGGAAATGACTGCCACGGGCTCGCATCCACCAGAAATATCTCCATTTGCACAGTGTGGATCATAGCTTGGAGTCACAATCGTATCTGGGCCAACCACAAGATCGTAATCAAGTTCGGCTCTGGTGTAGACAGTGGGCATCATGAGCATATCCCAATGTTCGGGCGTAGTTATCTTGTGTGTAAAAATGTCACGTTGGAGACCTGAGCGAGAAAAACTCAATTGTCAACCAATGACAAGTGAATTAGACAGAATCATTTAAACAAGGCTTACGCACCTCCTTCCATCCAGTAATCAATGAACCACCTAGGTAGAACATAAAAAAGTAGATACATGAGTTAGGTGCGTGTACGAGAGTGATAAATCCAAAAATTACAGTAAACTTACCCATACTAAAATTTCAGGGACGTCGAAAGACGAAAGAGCATCACAAAAAATGATCCAGAGTTGCAAATTTTATGAGACCAAATGGATATGCAAAAACGGAACAAATAAGAGTTGGTGAATATCTTTTACAATTCTCAAAAATCAAGAACAACTTACCCAATGGGCCTCGTCCATAACTCGTAAGTCACGCCACTCAAAGAAGTCCTCGACAGGGGGGCGTTCTGCGTAAACACGATGGTGTTTTGAGCGCCCACGGTTTGCGTGTGCAAAATAAGAAAAAAGAAACTCACCTGCATAAAGATTCCCAAGATTTTCAGTTGCCACTTCCCATGTCTTCGCGTATCCGATATCCCACAAAATGTCGTGATATTCAACCATCGACCGACGAATGTTTCGAATCATCATGACCACTTGATCGGCGGCACTCCCCCATCCCCTACACAGACGTTACGACGTGATTTCCCATGCATTACACGCGAAAAGTTAAGCTACTGGATGACAACTCAGTTGGTCTAAATTGAA
Source organism: Thalassiosira livingstoniorum (assembly GCA_036939595.1). Classification (NCBI taxonomy): domain Eukaryota; phylum Bacillariophyta; class Thalassiosirophyceae; order Thalassiosirales; family Thalassiosiraceae; genus Thalassiosira; species Thalassiosira livingstoniorum. Next base: position 11,565 of record JALLOT010001063.1, on the reverse strand, counting down.
AAAAAATATGCTCACCATATGCCTTCGTGATGAGGATAATTTGCCTTAATAAAAGGGTGATTGGACATGCCCAAAAATTCAAAATCCCATTCATCTTTTGCAGCTGATTTTTGTGTATGAAGCCAAAATGAAATGGGTCAGAGATCAAACGTAATGAATCAAAAGCAAAAAATGAGATGCTAATTGCATACTTATTACTTACGCCATCCAGTAAGCGCTTCCATCTGAACGAAAATCATACGCTTATCGCCAGATGGAAACCCAACAATTGCGGTCTTGTAGAAATTTATGTCATTGGGAACTTCATATGCAGGGGGCTGCATTATTAGCAAGATATCAGATGAAGTATAAATGGTGAGCGATCAATTGGTTGTTGTCTTATAGCTGGGGTGAGTGCTATTGAAGAGACTCACCTGCCACAAACAATCTCCGCNTCTCCGCCGCCAAGGTCTAAACTCAAAGAACGACGGCCAGGTCCTAGAGGATTTGGCTTATTCTTGTTCTCCCTTAAAGCAACCCTTGCTACACCGTTGTTCGGGGATCTTGCGAACTGCTGTTAGCGTTTGTGGTTGCGGCCAAAGAAAAGTGTGGAAATATCTCATGAGACACATGAACCACGCAAAAGCAATAAAATTTAAAAGTCGGAACTTGGCACTGGACATCTCCAAATTCACGAAACAAATAAAACGCACCTGTTGCAGGTCGCTGTTGATGGCCAACCACACTGTAGCCGACACCGTGAGAAGTCCGGCGCCCTTCACGAGGGAATTCTTTTTGATCTGGGCCTTCATTGCTGTCATGGGGGTTGGTGGTTGGTGGGATTGGGATGGGGGATGGGAGATGGGAGCCTCCGCCAGATAAATCCAATTTTGTGCTATTGACGACTATGGTACACAATAACGTATGGTAGTATCTACCTGCTGCTCGCTGCCTGCCGTCTGCGATTGATTTAAGTATTGTACAATCAATGGTACAATATCATACTACTTATGCATGGGCTGGGCTGGGCTATGTTGAAAAAAGTATGGTATGGTATGGTATGGTACCATACAAATAGGCACTCACCACTCACCACCCTCACCGGCCCTCCTTCATTTTTGTCTTCCTGAACCCCGAATGACTGTTCTCATAAGGTTCGCACTCCAAAGATAATTTTTTCATTAGTAGGTATTCTACCTGAGATTTTAGATTTTATTTTTTCTTCTGCAATCAGCTGCAATATTGATTTTTATTAAAAATGGTGCAATTTTTCTCGCTAAAACAGCAAATTAAATCCACAGCATGCTTCAACTTGTTGTGGTTCCATACAATCATCCTTGATTATTCATGGGTACAACATGTCCATTTCTATTGATCATTACTATTTTCATGATGCTGATTGGAAGGAAAAGGACTGAAATGTTCTTCAACCAATCAACGCCAAGCCAGATGGCAACCATCAATCACAAATGAATCAACATCTATAAGGATAGGATAAATCAAAGAGAAAAATACTATTTGCACAAAAAAATTTGTTGTAGAGATTGATTTGAAAATTTTTAAACATACAAAATGTTAAAAAACAATGAATTTCTTGCAACCTTTGTATTCTATTAAGGGTTTCTCTGCACCAAATGATTGTTTAAATAATAACAATTCAACATTTGATTATTTGTTCATGAGTCATTGTGTGGTCAGATAAAGATAAAAAGCAGCAAGCTGTGTATGTTCAAGCACAATGAGAAGAAAAATGAAAGACATGTGTATTGATAGTAGTCATGAAGTAGATAGGGGTAAAAATAATTAAGATTCACCTACTTATATTAGTAATTGTGATGGATTTATGAATAAAAATGTCAAAGCATCCAACACACTGCCCTGAAAAAACATGTTATTAAGTTTTCATGAATTTTGATTAAATCCGTCAATGGCGTCAATCAATGATAATTAGGTTTAATACCAAGTTTCAATTACTTTCAAGCACCTAGTCACCAATTGGAATAATATTATTTCCTTTACAATATTTTGAGTCCTGTAATGTTGCAAAGAATACAAAGAAACATAACAAAATCACAAGTTTGATGACAGATGCTCTTGTTGATCTGACAATTATGTTCAATTTTCAAAAGACCAAAAAATGCAAAACTATGGATTTATGTCCGGAAACAATAGTATCACTCAAAAATCATCAAAATTGGAATGACCATCATCTAGCAAAGTAAGTTTTTACAGAATAATTGAAAAACAAATGACAAGTTATTTTGGATCATAAGAAACTTCGTATACTCTCTATGTGTATTGATGTAATTATTCACATAGGTACTTTTCAACCTAGAACAAAATTTGAGCAGAACAATCCAGTCAACACGATTACCAAATCATCTACTGCCATAGCCAAAAAAGAAAATATAAAGAAATCTGTGTGGAATTTGAAAATTAGACCCAATTCAAATAACAAGGCTGATGCTACATTGTTTTCTTGGTTTACAAACATTTGGTAGCTAAACTTACAAGAAATTGTATTTTTTGTAGGATCTTTTACATCTATCATGTATGTTATTTTGTCTATTGGTTTAAATTTTTTAGGTTCTTTTGAAGTTTATGTTGAATGATTTTTGAGGTTGAAGATTCTTTTAAAGATTCTTTTGAATGTTATCTTTTAGTGTCTTCAATAAGAATTTTTGTGTTTTTTTAGAGTTTCTTTTGTAGGTTCTTTAATGGGAAATTTGGTAGGCCCTTTTTTGTAGTTTCTTTAGTTTTGATTTAACAGAATATTTTTAGGGCACCACAATAATCTTTTTTATTATTTTCATTGTCTCATTTGTAGTTTGTTCTAGGACTCTATTTAAAAACAATTGATTGTCTCATCTTTGGGTTGGTTTGTAAGTTCTTTAATAGGTTTTGTAATTAATTGTGTTTGTAGTTTTTTCTTTGTTCATGCTTCAATTTTTGTTACTCTTTATACTATATGATTTTGTAGGTTTATTATGTAAGGTCTTTTTGAGCTCTTTTCTGGATTCATATATACAACCTTTTCAATATTCTCCTTTTTACTTCTTTTGATTTTTCATTTCTTCTTTCTTCCTGGTGACTTTTACTATGACTTTGAAGTCCTTGGTTCTTTTTCCAAGTTTTTAATTGGGACTTTTTTGCTTTTTTCTAGTTTTCCATTTTTTAGTTTTGACTCTGGATTTGATAGGTATTCTTTGTTTGGATCAACATTTTATTGCTAGGATTATTTTTTATTGTTCCAACTTTAGATTTATTATTGGTTATGTTCAATGCATGTTTCTGGATTTTTCTAGATTAATTTGTAAATAGGTCCTTTTGTGTTTAATGTTAAAGTTTTTCAGGGTTCCTTTGAAGTTTGTTTTGAAGAGAGGGTACAGAAACCATTTATTCAAAATAGTACAGATTAATTTTGTCACCCATTTCTCCTGTAACAAATTTTGCAGCCCTTTCCAAAAATTACCCCAAACACCAAATAGGTTTCTGGAAATTTGCTCTCTGGTAGAGCCACTATTGTGGTTAAAGCTCAGTCCACACTGGACCTACTGTGTTGAAATTACAACTTTGCATTCAGCAACTGTAGATGAGTGCAAAAATCTAATTTGAAGTGGAGATTTGGAATGTTGGTTGGGATTTAACTGAAAATTATCCACTTTTTTGGTGCAGTTTCACCATGCACTGCCAACAATGATGCCAACCTCAAATACAAGGCCAGAAATGGCTAAGGTTACAACCACAAAATGCTTAATAATCTTCTAATACAGTGATTCCCAACATTTGAGATTTGTTGTTGTATGACAGGTGGTATCAGGATGTTCATTGTGCTGATCTGACACTGTTAATGATGGAAACACATCTAGCCATTTGATATTAGTGTCGATGTAGGCCCCAACATTTATTTTTAACAAAATTTGGTAAATTTGGTCTGTCTGTCATCTTTTTTCAATAGATGATTACATGCCCCACATTCCATGTTGTGGATAATGTTGGGATTCCCTGTATAATTACCAGAATCTCCTCACAATAATCAAAGCCCTTAACACAACCCAAAATTGGTTTTGAGTTTCAGCTTGAATTATTCAGTAATTTCCCACCTCTTGAATTACTTATGTCCTCTAATCCATTTCCTCCATTTTTACCTCTCACTGTATTTCAGGCACTGAATCTTTTTCAATATATCAATTGGCAGAAAAACATCCATTGATACTTCTGCGGCAAATATAAGGTGAGAGATTTTTGTAATTTAAACATTATGGTACATTAATGGTTGAATCATTTACTTCTTGTTCTAGTTTCCATTCTAATATTTCCTCACTACTCTTACTGTCCTTTTACATGATAATATTCCATCTTCTGAATGCCCTTGCCATCAATACCATTGCATCTACAACAACTTTTCTACAATAGTACAGATCCTGTGTCTGACAAACCTGGATGTATGAGCTGATTTGTGCTGATTTCAACTCTCATTGGATAAACTTGATTTATCTTCAAATAATGATATTCTCTCTCTAATTATATGTTATTCTAAATTATAAAAAACCTGCTGCTATCAGATGTAGGTAGGCAACATGAAACCAAGGCCCATTGCAACTCATCATTTTTATTGGGGAGGAGATCAGTCTGGTTGTGGAGAGATCATATCTGTTATGTGTGTAATTTTAGTAACCCCACAGGTGATGATCTCTTTGTCTGTGGAGGTGTATTCATTCCTAGATATGGGTAAAGCATAGATGAGGGGCTTACACAAAACACTATTTTTTGGAGTCTTTGTGAGGCAGGTAATATTTAGGTTTGTTTACTTTGTGTATAAGCCAAAAACAAAACCTTGTCATTTGCTTACAAACTTTCACAGCTTTTAACTCAGAGCTCTCCCCATAGGAACCATCACCTCTACCATATACAGTTTCTCCCTCCACATTGCCAGAATTCTCACCTCATCTAATTTACAATATTTCAGCATTCAAATTATAACAAATTTCAAATGCTTTGGAAAAAGTTTAGTGATTGATCTTTCAATCCTCTTTTGTGAGGGGTGTTGTTGGATGTTTTGAATAATTCTTAGTTCATACACTAAGTCCTCTCCTTGTCAGATATCTTCAGTACAATACTATTTGGTCTATCACAAACCTTTGTTTGAAATTTTTCAGGTAAGAATATTTTCTTTTGATTTATTTCCTTACCAATCATACACTCTTTGGGACTTTGCCTCATTGGTCTATTTCCACTTTAATTTGCTTTGTAGGCAATTTGATTTTGGATGGAAAAATAGAAACTAGGTGTAGATGTAATGACCATTTGTGTTTTTATTTTGTCATGGAGGTGTAGGAGTGAATGGCTTTTGTGAAGAATATGCAGGTGGAGATAAGTGCATAAATTTTTGACCAAATCAACAGCATATCACTAAAATATATGTGATAGGTGAAGACAACTCACTCACATTTCTATTTTTCAATTATTATGAGATAATCTGTGTTGTAACTGCTTCTGTTACTCTCAGGTTGGCTGTAATGCCATGTCAAAATTTTCATATCTGTTTACCTTGATTAAAATCAATCCCAGTTTCCACTCTTACCTGTCTGATCAAGAAGATATATTGTTCTTTTGATCTATAATATTCATTTATGTTACAATAAGTTTTGTAAATGTCATGCATTATGATTGTTTTTTTGCACCCTTCAGACTTCTTACTCATGATCCTTGGAGTACTAACAAAATGGTTAGATGAGAGAATCACATGTGTTGTGTTTATGACTGTAGTTTGTTGTAATACTTGGGCCCAAAAAATAATATCATATTTTACAGAATATGTTGGTATTTGCCGCTCAACCAACTTGACCTTTTATGACATTAATGAGCCTAATTTGTGCTTTTTCATTCCTTTCATTCTTGTTGATTGGTTCATCTTTAAATTTATAGTAATAATAACCATTAAATTTACTGTTGACTCAAATGATGTGTGATCTACTTGATATTTGACCATTAGTTACAAATAATAATTATCATAAAATCAGTTATTTTTATATAATTTGGTATTTGTTCCTATGTACCAACTTTTCCAAAACTGCATTTGTTTAATTTTAGTTATATACTTGAAGTTATGTTTTAACACTTTAAACTCACATTTGAAGAAAAAGCAATTTTTGGATTTCATCCTTCTGGACCTCCTATTTGAAGTTTTTTGAATGCCCTTATGTAGGTTCTTATGTAGGTTCTTATGCAGGTTCTTTTGTATAATCATTTGAAGGTTCTTTTAAATGTTCTTTTGAATGTTCTTTTGAAAGTTTTATTGAATGACCTTTTGAAGGTCCTTTTCAATGTTCTTTTGAAGGTCATTTTCAAAGTTCTTTTGATGGTTCTTTGGAAAGCTTTTTAAAGATTCTTTTGAAGATTCTTTTGGAGGTCTTTTGAGGGTTCTTTTGAATGTCATTTGAAGATCATTCTAATGATTCTTTACAAGTTCTTTTGTGGGTTCTTTTGTGGGTTCTTTTGCAGGTTCTTTTGCAGGCTCTTATGTAAGATTTTATGTTCCTCTTTAGTTTTGGTTTATGCTTTTTTTAAGAATATTTTTTACCTTCTGATGAAGGCTCTTTTCCCATCAATTCTTCAATAGTGTCTTTTGTAGGTTAAATGTTTGGTTTTTACTCTTTTGTAAAGCTGTTTATGTGATATTTTGTATGTTATTTTGCCTGTTCCTTTTCTGCAATTTCTTTAATTTTTGATTTTGTCTTAGTTCATTTCTTTATTTTTCTTTATTAATATATTCAGAAAATGATTGTATTCTAGGTTTTTCTTGGTTATCTGTTATCTTCTTGATTGTTTTCAAGGTTCACTACATAATGCACTCTATGTTCCTTCCATGTTTTCTGTTTTATACCAAGATATTTCTTGGTCATGTGTAAGAATTTTCTTTTCTCCCATGAAAGGGGACACATTTTCAGTTGTTTTTTCTTTCTCTCATTTTAATAGGTTGTTTCCTTATCTCATATTTGAATTCCAAATTCAATAATATATACTTTTGAATTCAAGTAAGATCTAACTTTTCTATTATGAAAATATCTATCATCTTTTTTCTAGTTCTTTACATTGCAGAAATATAATCTATTAAATTTATTTTTGAGAACTTGATAACAGAGTGCTTTTATATTGTTGAATCCATAATAATAATAAGCATGACTCTATATAATATATTTGCTTGAATAACATTTATTTTTGTTATTTGTTATTTATTGTCTTTAAATATGTAAATGAATATGTTGATATCATGATATTTCAAGATTGAAATAAGATTGATAGTCAATTTCAGGGAATAATATTATTGATTCTGTCCCTCAATACCAAACTTTTGTTTCTAGTTTCTACATTTAATCAATCTCTCAACTGATTCAAAATATTTGGTTACTTTTTTGTCTTCAAATTTAATACAAGCTAATAATTTTTCTGATGGATCACATTCCATCTAAAAAACAATGGATCAATATTGAATGCTGGTGTTCAAACATATTTGAAAGGGATGAGTTCTTGAATCCTATTCCGCAGAAAAATCTAGTTTCTGTGAATCAATCAATTTTTTGTGGAAAAAGTTCAAACAGAATTAGAAGTAAGTATGAGTTCAGTTTAACAAAGAAAATGGCTTTTTTGAAATGTTCCATAAAATAAAGATAAAATCAAGAATATGATGCCTAAAATTAAAAGTAATGTAAAAGTAAAAGTAAACTAAAAGTACTGTGTTTGTTGGTGATGTGAAAGTAAAAGTAAAGTAATTTTACAATAAAAATTGATATCCAAAAAGATTAAGTAAATTTAAGGTCTGTGATTTTTTTAGTTAAAATCAATAAAATGAAATTAATTAGCCCCCCATATAAGTCACAGAAAATGAATGAAAATGAGACATAAAAATTCCAGAAAAGTGGTAGTTATATAAAAGTAACTAATTTTATTGGGAATACAAATAACTTAAAATAATAACACAAGTTTTAAAACCACAATTTTTAATGTATTATTACTGGCAAATAACAACTAAAAATTGTAATAAGATTTAAAAACACAAATTTTAATGTAATTATTACAAACTGGCAATTAACACACATATAAGCCAAAAATAAAAAGGATTTGTATTTCATTTTTATTTAAGCAAAATTTGTATAAAATACAATGATAATGTTGAAACCAAGTGAATTTATCTAGTGTTTAGTAGCTGAAAAATATCATTTGGAAATACCATAATCACATTACGGTCCTGCAAACACCATTTAATTAATACAAATCATCAAAACTGGATCTCATATCACTTTATGGTTCTCCTTATGAATAAATGCTCAATGTTTGAATGCAGTGCCTATGTATTACTATTTTCTAACAACAATGAATATCCAATCTTGTGTTCTGTAAAATAAATACATAAGCATATTTAGAAAAAATCAATTTAGATGATGCTTCAGTTTAGTTATCAGAAAAAATCTTCAATGAATACTTTCAAAAGACATAAACTGATAGTTGTGATCAAGTCAGAATTAAAGTTATCTATATTATGTTTCTTTGATGTTTATTTAAAAGTATTTTTCATTCTGGTGTGTTGAGAAGATTTTTTGCATTTTAAGTACATTGTTATTACTGATATCAGTACTTATGGAAAAACATTTTATAAATTTTGAATTACTCTCTTCTATTTGAAGAATTTTCTTTTATTTTTTGTCTCATGCAGTCTAGATGATATGTCACTTTTTTACTAATATTGTATAAAATATCATTTTAAAATGTTGGTACATATGTTATTGCTGAAATTTATGTGCAATTAAAATGTCACTTCATTCTATGGAATAAAAAGTACAAGAAAAATATTCATGTTTGGTTGAGATTAGTTTTGTTTACATTGATACCATACGGTTTTGGTGCCATCAATTTTTTAAAAAATTGCATTTTTTTTTAAATATAAATATCAGTTTTTGGAGAAGTGTTTCACTATTGCCCTTCTAAGATTTCACTAACTCTTGATATTTAGGGAAAATATGATTAAGGACTCTCTTTTTTAGTGTGTGTGTGTTCTTTTTTTGTTAGCAAGTCCAAATTTTCTTTGTTAAGCCCTATTTCTGATCTTGGAGGCAACTTTGACATAAAATTTGGGGACTTTTTGAAGGTAGTGGTGCACGTAGCAGCAATGATCAGCTGTTGACTATCATTTTTTGAAAAACGAAGAGCTGGTGTTTTTTTTGTAGCAGTGATGGATCAACAACAATGGCAACAACATTGGAGCTTTGAGATGAGCTTTGTTTTTCTATGAAGGCTTTCTCCCTCTCACTTTTTTCTGAATAATCATAAAGTGAGGAGAGCATAGAAAGATGAAAATGACAATAAACAATTATTTCCATCAGTACTCTGAGTTCTGAACAAGGGATGAGAATCTGTCAGGCTGGAGTTGGGATGAGGGGGTGCTGAGTTTTGCCTCTTTATCTGATAAGGGTGAATTTATTTTGAGCAATCTGCAGGGAGATGGAGAAGGGATGAGTTCTCCTATTGTGCTTTCCACTGAAAGCTCCCATATCATGAAGGATTGATTTGGTTTGCCTTCTTGCACTGTATGTTTGTGCCTCTGGACTTTTACGGAGGAACATGTGGAATTAATTTTGGGAGGTGTGCCGGAGGTTCATTTATTGTACTATTTTTATAATGGTTGTACAGGTTACTATTCTGTGTCATAAGTTTTTGCTGTGTTTTAGAATTATACCTATTGGTACTAACTTCATGCCTTACAAAAATGCCATCATGAGGGATACTCTATATCAGGAGTATTATTATTTATTGAAGCAAAGTGTAATTGATTAGGGCAGCTCTGCAAATTCTCCACTGCTGGATTTAGTTTGGGTGGAGTTATAATGGGATGACCTCTGGAGTCATATTTGTGTGACCCATGCTGGATTGTTGAGGTCATATTAGTTCTCAAAAAGTGTGGGCATTACTTCCTTTTGAGGGAGAACGGACTGGCTTTTTTACCACTCATGGAAGAGAAGTACCCCCTTGATCTTGACAGATATTCATTTGATGTGGATGGAGTGGAAATTTGGTTCATTATGAGACTGGAGGATGTGGCTTCTTGTTGCACCAAGGTGCATTGCTCTCACACTCTCTAAGAGCTGCAATGGAGTAATGAAGCAATGAGGTCAATCTATTTAAGACTGCTGTTGTTGAATCCCACCATTTTTAGTAGCATTAAATAGAAACTTTTACTAATGACTTCTTGTTAGTGGTTAAAACACCTCCTCTTTGAATCTTATTGATATCCCAGGAAGTGAGTAGGTGTTTTGGTGGGTGGTTGTAGGAATTCTGACTATTTTCATTTGATTTCAGATGTGAGGAATGTTATTTTTTTTTCTCAAAAAATTGGTTTTTGACCACCTTTTGTTCACTTGTCTTGTGTTGATCCTCACTATCCTCCTGAACAGTTGATGAAGAAAAACATCTAATTTGTTTAGGCTGGTCTCTCTTGACAACCATGCCTTACATCCTCACAAAAGTAGTTTGACAGGGATTGTCATAAATAGCAGGTAATTGCTATATACATTGATGTAAAGGCAATATCAAATGCATTTCAGTGTGCCCATTGCTCCATTTGCACTTGCAAGTATTTCATTAACATCAAAGTCATCTTTAAGTGAGTATGAAATGCATCCAAGGGCTGAGGTACATCAATGTTTTTGGATGATTTAATGTGTTTGCAGAATATGGTAGATTGTAAATGATGAAGGTAAAAGTGCATAGGGTAAATTCTTGATTTACCTTTGGTAAAGGGTTACTGTACCCCATCAAAGACTAGATTTACTGGGTAAATTACCTTTTATCTGGTAAATTACAATTTTTGATGTATCTGAAGATTGTGAGGCACTTGGGGCATGTACAACAATCTGTTTTTGGACCTTGCAACCACAAGATCTCTTAATGTGTGCAATGAATCTTGGATCTTTACTCAATCCTTATGAATTAATTTCATTGTTTTAATCAAAATTTTCTGATGCATCATTATCTCCCCACTTGCAATAGAATTCATTGGAAAAGTCTCCATACTGTTCTCTAAGGTGACTTTTTGTTTTCTTTGTCTCATCTGCAGTATTGAATTAAGCAAAAATGTTAGTAATTATTTTGGAATGTAGATGGGGTTTGTAATGGGGGTCTAATTTGAACCACTAGCATGGTATTTCAACTATAGAATTTATATACACCCCTTTTAAGCCCTATTTCACCACAAACATTAATTATAGATTCATTTTTTTAATCTCCATAAAACCAAAACAAAATCTACAATGCTTGAGTAGAAATCAAACGACCCAACTCTATTTCTTGGAATTTGGGACCAAAATTGTTCATTGTGAGGAGTTGGAGTCAATTATTTTCTTATGTTAAGTCATATCACTTCATTAAGCACTTACAATGTGAGTGAAGTTGATAATAAATACTTGTTTTCGAATCTCAATTTTACTGGCAAGTAGCATTAATTGTACATCTACTCTATATGGATTATTGGGTGTTGTAGAAACATTTGTCTTATCCACTGTGCCACTAGTGCTTACAATCCAGCCATCAGTA
>JALLOT010001062.1:0-16405 GCA_036939595.1 Thalassiosira livingstoniorum | reverse complement strand
TTTTTATCAATAATCAACAATAATTTTTTGTCCAACATCCGGTTATGTCCAGTTTGGATAGATTTTGGTTTTGCGATGTAGGCGGGTGACATGGGCATGGATGGCGGGAGACATGGTTATCAATAGGTAGTGCCTACCTTAGGCTACAGTTATCAGCAGTGTTTGGAGAAGTGTTATGTGGTGTTGCGTGCATCAGCTGCATAGCTATTTTTGAAAACCAAGATGCCCGCCATCTACTCAAGTATTCCTTTGAAAATGGCAAAAAATATTAACACTTGCGTTTGCATCCACAGTATTAGGATCAGTGTTAAAGTGACATCCAGGAGAGACATTCTGACTTTTCTTGTGCAGTCATTTTTTATATGTGTCATTAATGATTGTGTTTGAATGTGGTTTAACCCTTTTCATAGTAAGGGTTATTTTTCAATACTCTATCTAATTAAAAAAACGTGTCTTTTTAAAACTAAATTTCACAAAAAATTAGATGATAACTCAAAATGAAACCATTTTTTCTAATTCAGAGAGTGTATTTTTTGTCATTTTTTGTTAACACTGATTTGAGCACTCAGTGATAGAAGGGCTTCTGAGCACTCAAATCTTCCAAGTGATATACTCCTACGAGCAAAATTCGTGATGATGTTGAAAAGATTGATTTTTAATCTTAACACTGATCTGAACACTGTGCGTGGCTGTAATTGATTTTGCCACATACCCCATGTTAAGCTGGGCTAAGTACAGACTGGTATTAGTTTAGCGCAACTTGAAGAGGCTCTTTCTATGGAGACCTACAAGTAATTATCCCTGGGAACTGGGATAAAAGAAGGCCTTTTTATTTGAACATCTGCAAGGAAGAAAGCGGCTTTTCCCCAAGATTCTCAAGCAAGTTTCCACAACCCTCAACAGCTCAGCGCCTGAGCAAGTTTTAACCAAGTGGGATCAGACTTGGGGAATGAGCTTAAATGCTCAGGCAGACTTGACCAATGTCTGATCAGATTTGAGAACTACTCCCCACAGAGTTACCTACTACTCCAGTGGAGTAATAATGGGCAAGCAAGCAAGAGGTGAAAACCTACTAAGGCCTACCTGTAGGTCTACCTACAAACTAGGTAATATAGTACTTGAAAAAGAGCCAGGTTGAGATATAGCTCATAAAACACTTGTTTTATGCAAGACAACCCGGATCAACACTGAAAAGTAAGAGGAAAACATTGACAGCAGCAGCACTAAATGGGACACTGATCAAGTTGTATTGGGGTTGCCACCGTCACCATTGAATGAATTTTTGCTGTCTGTTGGGTCAGCCTACCTGATTTTCTGAATCCTATCAATTTTGGAGCTACAACTGATTTGAACACATGTTTAGTATTGCTGGGAAGAGTAGATTGCAGCTCTAGCATGTAGATTTGCTGGTTTTGGATTTTTGCAAAGTTCCAAATGTATGTAGGACTTAGTACATTACTACGTATACCCTACTGGAATCATTTGCATCCTTCCTAGCAGGAAGGATTTGCATGGTAGAACAACTAACTATGCCAACAGCTGGCCTCCAACAGCAACTGACGATACTAACTGATAGTCACAAGCAAGCCGATGCAACAGTTAACAGTTGCATGTGCATGCATTGGATGTGGTGGTTGCATCCACTACAACCGCTGCATCCAATGCAACTGTTCCATCGGACGCAGCGGTTGCAATGGTTGCATCTGCTTCATCTGCTGCAACCGCTGCAACAGTTGCATTGCTTGCATTGGTTGCAATGGTTGCATCTGCTGCAACTGCTGCATCCAATGCATCAGTTCCGGCGGGATGCAGCGGTTGCAAATGTTGCATCCGCTGCGACTGCTGCATCCACTGCAGCAGTCGCAATGGTTGCAGCCACTGCAACCCACTGCGACCAATGCAATTGTTGTACCGGTCATGGCGGTTGCCCTGCTGCAACAACTGCAACTGCTGCATTGGTTCCAGCGGGATGCAGTGGTTGCAATGGTTGCATCCGCTGCATCCGCTGCAGCAGTTGCAATGGTTGCAGCCAGTCACAGCTTGCAGCAGTTTTATTCACTGCATCTGCTGCAACCATTGCAACCGGTGCAACAGTTGCATCAGTCACAGTGGATGCAACAATTGCAACCGCTGCGACCAGTGCATTGGCAGCAGCAGTTGCTGTTGTTTAATAATAATACAAATCTACCTAAGTTTATTTGCAATCTATCTAAAGATAAGATCATACAAACGCATCTAATCTGCTTCAAAATTGTGGAAATCTACGCCATATTAATGGCTTTTAGTAGTGCTATCAAGCAGGCCAAAAAAACAGTAGATACCCTAGGTACCAATACCCAAATACAACAATTTTTAAAAATGTAATTTTCAGCAAATCTACATGCCATATCCTTTTTCAGCATCACAAGACAATCATTTTGCATATGAACACTGTACCAATGTTGTGAATATTGGTAGGACTCAGAAAATGGCCCTTTTTCAGAAAGGCTGACCCAACAGACAGCATGGACATCATGGTTGAATTTGAATTTCCATTATCATTTGTTTGCATTAAACATGAGCAAACACAAAAAAGATAACGCCTAATTCTAATAATTGATAAATTTTTGAGGTTTTGTGCCTTAATAAGGCCTTAACATAAAAATTTATCTTGCCAATACTGGTATTTGAAAAAATGAGCTCATACAAGCAAGCAATGGAAAGTAGAATACATTCAGCTAGGACATACCCTGGGCACAAATTTGGACATCATCCTTTCAATTGTTACTGAACTCGAGAATTACAGCAGTAAGTACGTTGAGGCTGTCATCAATTTTTGCATTCCATTTTTTGGCCAAATCTAGTTGTTCTGTCAAAAAAATCCCTCTCCCTTCCAGCCAACTCTTCCCACAAATCCATGAATAGAGTCAAAAGGATCCCATTCTAGATTCCCTTTCTCTAAAAAAGGTATGAGTTGCAATAGTGACTCTACAGGGCCACCTGTATTGATAAGGGATCTATGAAAGATTATTTCTCTTAAATTTTAGATTTGGTAACAAAATTATTTTTTGTGTGTAGAAGCCAATGCTGATAATAGCCCTGTGCATGATATGTACAATCAAATAAAAGAAAAATGTAGCTATTCTACAATTTGAGTTGATAAGTTTTTGGTTTTCTTCTCCCTGTGTTCATTATTATTTTACTATTTCCAAACACTTACAAACTCTCCAAATTATATTTTATACTACCCAAATTGCAGGTGAACCAGTACATCCACCTAGAAAGTGTGCATATACTCTGAAAGTCAGATTAGAAACACATACAGAGTTAAACTCTGAAAGTAGGGTGACCACGTAATATACTTATTTCATAGACTAGGTAGGTATGTTGTATCATACTGTACTTGTAGGTAATGTCTTTATTTGTAAAAATGAGACAGGTCTATGAAAACAATCCATAGGAAGCAAATTGATCTTAAAAGAGCAATAGCAATATTATATATATGAACCTGGCTCATTTTAATTTTATATTATTTGTTCAAATAAGCTCAAATTTCAAATCTTAGCTAAGCCTTATGGAAGGCATTCCTTAGCTATAGGCATGCAAGTAATAGGAAATTGTCAATTTTTAAAAACAAGTCCTAAATTCATGAAAATGTAAAAGGAGCCATAGTAGTAAATATGTAAATAAATCCAGCCAGTTGAGAAAATTAATACAAGCCTGGCTCATTTTTACCAATAATTTTGATATATAAAATGCCAGCTAACAACGAGCGCACTTCAACGAGATTTTGAAAGTGCGTGTGTATACCCAAAGATGAAAAAGAAATCATATATGCATTATTTGAAACCCATTTGAAAGTGTGCATATTGAAGACTGAAAGTGTGGTCATCAGACTTTCACCAACAATTAGGGTGCTTATGATTTGAACTCAGATAGCTCTCTGCAAAGCATGTACGCCTTCTCATCACCATTGGCTTGAATTTGATTGTGAATAGAATCACTGAGAATCCTTTAAAGTGAAAGGAGTTAGTAGTACAATAAACAGTGGTGAAATAAAGGATGAATCCATTCTTTAATTCATTTTAATTTCAAAGTGGCCAACGAGATGAAAATATTGCAGCAAACAAACTTAACCAAATCAAATGTTTTTGTTATTGTTATGAAGCTACTAAGCAAATGTGCAAAAATAGTGAATTAAATGCTCAAAGCTATTGATGATGGTAAATCCTGTTCATTTCTTGTCTTCGCCTATCATCCATAGCTTGCTGCTGCAATGTGAGTTGACGGAACCTCTCTCTAATAGCCATGCAATTTGGAACAGGACAATCCGATTGCTTGCACTGCCTTGCATGAATTTGGAGAAGAGCCCAGATGCGTTTGCAAACATGGCACCCACCATTAACTTTGAGTTTGCACTGTTGACCATGCTTGAGCAATCCCTTCATTTTTGCACAATTGGCAGATGCACATTTGGGTGACTTGCAGGAGGCTGCATGGAGGAGCAAAGTCATGTGCAGTTGGATGCTGCGTTGTCTTTCCTTCCTCTGTTCCTCTGTAAGTGAACTCTGCTGTGCTCCTACGGGGATAGCCTTCAGAGGATGCTGGTGGCGGGGAACATTTGGATTTTTAATACATTCATAGCATTGATCATAATCAGCACAAGTCGGGCAGTGGTATCGATTTCCTTGGAGAATTTCGCGGGAACAAATAGCACACTGCTGAACAAACTTCGGGGCATCTCGGTTGTGCAAGTGCCATAGTACCATCATTGATGTGTGCTTGGCTCTGCGAAGCTGGTCAAACTGATAGTGATTCCCTTGGCAAAGGTTCAAGAACAGCTGACGATTGTTCAAAAATTCACAATCCATCTCTTCGTCATCATCGTCAATAACCTTAACAAGACGTCCTTTGCTATCCTTTGTCAGAGTTTTCGATGGATCTTTTTCTGATGAAGTGGCAGAATCAGGCTTTGGGCTGCCCTCTAAATCTTTTTTCCTCTTTGCCATCGCTGCAAATTTTCCCTCTCTGGCAACTTTTTCATTTGCTGATGCGCTTTTACCCGACTCAGGTTCGGCCTTGTCGTTTGAATCATTGGAGTCTTTCTCTTGTTTAGATGCAGATTCTTCTCCCTCTTTCTTCGCAGTTTCAGATTCTTTGGCATTGGTGGGGGAAGACTTTGGCGATGCCTTTGGCTTCTCATCTTTCACAGGCGAATTTTTGTCATCATCATTGCCGTTGCGCTTCTCCTTCCTTTTAGTCGTCACAATTCCGTGCTTTTCTCTGTACTCTTGAATGTCTTTAGGGACGACACGATGTTCATCCGGAGCCCCTTCCCAATCAAGGTATGCAACTATGAAACTATCTTTCATGGGGTGAATGGTTTCGCCTAATTTCTTCATGACGTAGTCTCTGCCACCTTCTTTGATGCTGTTCACGTCAGCACCCTCGGGAATGATTCCACTCGCAGCCAATGCTGTCTCATCTAGCCCTGTCGATCGAGTACCCCCTCTCCCCCCAGATTTCTTCTTGTCCTTTTTGTTTTTCCCCTTCTTTTTGCCAGATGTATCATTCTTCTTGCTCGTTTTGCCCTCCTCCAAGTCTTTGATGATATTCTCCATCTCTGCAGGGAAATAATCTCCCTCCATGTACGGTAAAATGGTCGCATCATTTTTCTCATTTGCAAAATAAAGGTCATATGCATTTGTGAGCTTTCCAACAATACCCCGCTTTTGGCTCTCCTTCAGCATATCAATGTACCATTGCCGTAACCTATCATCCTTTGGAGTTTTTTGGTCTTCCGGTTTGGCAAACAAAATGTAATCGTCTCCTTTCAAGGGAGGACATGCCCAAATGTGAGCAGTAGAGTAGCCTTTGTTGCGCACATGGTCCAAATAGGATATCAGCAATTCATGGTAGACAAACGTACGCATCTTGCGGGGTCTCATGTAGTGCACGCTATCAAGATAGGAGACATAAACAGCTCGTTGGTTTGGGGGGGCATTCGTTTCATCGTGTTCGTAGACGTAAAGACCAAACAGGATGACATCGACACCATCAAGGTTCTGGAAAACGATTATGCACTTGCATCGGTACTTAAATTCTGATGGATAATTCTTGAACGCATACCGCTTCTTCATTCGCTCGCGGACCTCCAAAGTACGGCTCATGGACGTGACTTGCCGGATGTAAATTTCACCACCACCACTGGCAGTGAGTTTTTCAGCCTCTTCCAAGGGAATTCCCTACACAAAAAATAAACAAGTGAGTAAAAGCTCCATAAAGACATATTCAAAAAGAGTAGAGAAACGGTCTTACCTCCGCCTCCGACTTTTCTTTCGCCAATTCCACCATTTTCTCCTTGAATTTTTGACGCACATGTTTTTCCAAATGCTCCGATAGAATCGTCCTCGGCAAATCTTCCGCCATCGGAGTACAAGACGTTGGCCCCAATGAATTCCGCTTTTGCCGATCTACAATTGTACAACTGGGACAAACAAACTCTGAACGCTGATCCTTATTCTGCCTCGTGTTGAACAGAGCACAAATTTGATGAATCCACCTCTCGCATCTATCACACTGAACCCAACTCTCTTCTGGAATTTCATTGTTTTTCTTTTTGTCCAGCTGGCTCTTTTTCAAACTAATGTCTGCCATTTCAATCACCTGGCTCTCCTTCAGCTCATCGTAGCAGGGCTGGCACCAGTGGTATTGGTTGTTTCCACCCACGTAGTAATAACTGTTGCGTCGAATTCTCTTCGATCGACAGGTGAGCCCATTGCAATAAAAGACGGGGGGTTCGAACAGCAGTTTTTCACACCCGCAGAGGGAGCACGCATCGCCATTCTTTCTCTTTTCTTCTTCTTCCTCCGTGAGCTGTTTCATCAAATTGTCAAAATCTTTCACAAATTTCTCCTTCAATTCCTTCGCCATACTGTAAACCACCGATCCTTCCGGGTTGTAAAGCATGGCATTATCAAACGTCAAATGAATATCCGCCTCCACAGTTTTCAAATCGTGATACCGTCCATTCTCCAACCCTTTCTTTATCGTTCCCAAATCCATTGGATTTTTAATCACTTCGAAATAATCGGGAAGGCCCAACTCCACTGGATCCACGGGGCTGTTGAACACCCAACCGTGCGCGTGGGATTGGAGACCCTTGAGCACTTCCCCGCACTTGGCCTTGAGTTTGGCGGGAGGGAGTTGAAGTCCCTTGTTCAACGATTTGATGTGTGTTTCGATTTGCTCCATTGTGAAGCAGTTGATGAGGGTGTGATCTTCTTGTGGTTTGGGGCCTTGGCTGCTTTGTGGTAAGAGAACTTTGCCGTTGGAGAGGGGAGGTGCCCCGGGTTGGGATGGGGCGGAGAGGGGCTTGCCTGGAGGGTGGCTGTAGACGTAGCCTGCCTTGATGTTTGGGTTGACGACGGCGGGTGGCTGTGAGACGGTTGGGGGAGCTGGAGCGACGGAGGATGATGTGGGTGCTGGGGCTTGGCCGGAAGCGACGGGGGCGGATGGTTGGGGAGCTGGAGGTTGCGGTTGGGGTGCATGTTGCGATGGGACTTGGGGCGGTTGATGCTGCTGCGGCTGTTGTGGTTGGTGTGGCTGCTGCGGCTGTTGTGGTGGATGAGGTGGTTGCGGTGGTTGCGGTGGCTGAGCATGTTGAGCCTGTTGAGCCTGCTGCGCCAGTTGGGGTGGTTGCGGAGGCTGAGGCGGCTGAGGCGGCTGCGCATTTGGGGGCTGCGGCCTTTGCTGCGGTTGAGACACCGGAGGAGGTGGTTGAGCGTTTGGTGGCTGCATCGGATAGGAAGGTGGTTGCGGATTGGGTGGGGTCGGCGCATTCGGTGGATAAGCCGGCGCAGCACCCGGCTGTGGAGGCGCCGGCGGCGAAACATACTGCCCATTGACAGTTTTTTGCCGTTTGGGCGGTGGCTGATACTGAGGCTGCCCCGCAACAGCCCCCGGGGCCGGTGCGGGTGCTCCAGGCATGCCAGGTGCTGGCTGCGGCACTCCAGCAAGAGGCGCTGGCTGGGGCGTCGCCGAAGCCGGCGCCGGATTGGACGGAGGCAATTGATTCTGCTGCAACGCCTGCTGGTGCCCCTGCTTCAACGCTTGCATCTGCTTCTGCTTCTCATGACTGCGATGAATGGCTTCTCGCACCGGCCCGCACACCGGGCAGCGCACATCCTTACATCTGTGATAATGGCTCAGCACGTACCGCGAACTCACGCAATGTGGAACGAGGCACTTTTGATCTTTGCACTCTGCAATATGTTTCCATAACCGTTTCATTCCCGCACAATGGGGCGTCACGGGACACTGACCATCTTGATGAGGACACTTTGCCGCGTGCCTCAACAATAAAAGCCGTTGTTGCTGATGACGGAGCACCTGCTGCCTGTCCGACGTCGGCCGGGCGCTGGATGGAGCCGACCCACTGACCGGAGCACCCGCCGTCGGTGCGGGTGCGGCGGCCGGGGCACCTGGCGGAGGAACCGCCGGATGAGGCATTCCAGCGGGTGCCGGTGGATAACTCGCCTGTGCCATGGGAGCGGAAGGGGGTCTCGCGACCTGTGCGTTGGTCACGGGTTGTTGACTCTGTGCGGCCCCTCCCATGATGGGATTGATGTCCGACATGTTGACCATTTGACGCTGCGGAACCGGTTGTTGCGTTTGCATTGGCATGTGAGGCTGTGGGAGTGGAACTTGCTGTGGCATGGGCTGACCGGGTACGGGGGGGGCACCGTTGGGATGAGGCCTGTGACCATGTGCATTTTGCATTTGCTGAGGTTGTTGTGTGTGAGGGGGTTGTGGTTGATACGGCTGCGGAGGCTGAGCTACGGGAGGACCGTTTTGGACCATTTTGGTTGGATCTGGGTTCATTTTTTTTGTTTTCATTCCAATGTTCATCGCCAATTGTTGCAACCGCGACTTTAAAGTTGAAATGTCATTGTAGGATTCAAATGTAGGTGCAGCACGATACAGAGATTCTTCCAGCCGTTTTGCCATTTGGGGAAGCTTGCTCAACCATTCCTGTGGAGCATTTGGTTTTCGTTGCTTCAGCAGTTGGACACTGTAGAAGGAAGATGAGGACGTCAGAATGAGAAAAAAATATTTGGAATCACTGGACATTAGCACTGGAAAAAGCTTACATTTTTGCAATCATTTTCCTACGATCTTCCACATCTTTGTCACTTTGCCAGCCCCCATTCAACCCTTGGTGAGGAGCACCATGCTGCATTGGAGGTGGTTGAGGCCTCACCTGCTGCTGCCCCTGATGTTGGGGTACCTGCTGATACTGAATTTGCTGATGAGGTGGGGGTTGCTGTTGCTGCTGCTGCGGAACTGGATGCTGCATTTGCTGATGAGGTGGATGCTGATGCTGAGGACGCTGCTGCTGCTGCGGATGTTGTTGCATTTGATTCGGTGGGCGCTGCTGCTGCTGCTGCTGATGCTGCTGTTGCTGATGTTGCTGATGCTGCTGATACTGCGGCTGCTGGGACTGCTGGGGCTGCACTTGCGGATGAGGATGTGGCTGCTGAGCCTGCATCGGTTGAGTGGGGTGTTGATAATGAGTCGGCATAGGATGAGCTTGGTTGGGAGGTGGGGCTGGGGTCGGCGCAGTTCCGGGAGGCATGGACAAGGGGGACGGAGCAGCGCTGGGGTGCGTCCCGCCAGGAGCTGGTGCCGGCATGCTCGCCGGGGGCATCGGGCTTGGGACGGCGCTGCCTCGTCCCCCATTGACTCCGGGGGCGGCAGGGGCGGGGGGCAAAGTCGGCGGCTGAGGCGCTGGCGCTGTGGTTGCCGGCATGGGCGCGGACCGTTGCATTTCTCAGAAATGACAAAATTGACTTGAAAAATTGAATTCGTGAAAATGGCCACACCCAATCAGGAAAAGTTGGTTGACATTATTATCTTGGGTGTCGCCTTGTTCTAGTCAGGAAGCAGGAAGCAGGAAGCATTCAATGCCGAAGGCATTTCCCAAAAGGAAATCATGAAGAGTTGGGGGTAAAAGAAAACAAAGGTAGCGTCAGATGGTGCTTTGAAGATGTGGACTGCATTGAGCAATCTAATCAACTGGGCTCGGCTATGAGACGATATTGAAGGCAACATGCGGCAAAGGTAGCATGTAATGATCAGGCGACGAGCCCAAGAAGATTTCAGAACAGTCTCTCGTGACCGTTCATCCGCTGGGAAATAATCAACCCCATGCTGCCATGGATGAATTAGGCAACTGTATCATAACACTATGCCCACCGGTTCAATCCAATAGCAGTGTGCCTCATTGACTAGGACGCCAAGCGTCAATGTCCAACATGACCTTGAACTGACAACAAGAATAATCGCATTGGCACGGCAATCAAAGGGGCCATACAATAGCATACAATGGCAGCAGAAAATAATAATGAGGGGCCTCTCTCTCGCACTAGCGACGCACACAAGACGTGCACACAGGTAGGAATTCCTACACGTCAGCGATCGCGCCATTCCGAGCGGCACGTCGCCCACAAACGGCGCTGTCGCCGGCGCACACGGCGCCATTGCGCTACCCAGGTCGATGACTTACATTGATCACTCGGTGGGAGGCAAGCAGTGTCTAGTTTCCGCTGAGCGTCATCGTTGTGGCGGCAGGTTGGCGTCAGCGTGTTGGCGTCAATCCTGCGCCATGAAGAAAGTCTTCGAATTAACGTAGAGTTGTACTTGATGTCTACGTGAACAGGAGTTTTCTTCTTTTTTCTTCTTTTGGTTTTGTGGGGGGAGGGGGGAGGGGGCCCTTCTTGTGGGCTTGTGGCATGCGCGCGCGGTTGGTGGAGAATTACTTGCAGGCAAGCAAGCTGAAGCTTGAGCTTTTTTATGAATGGATGCATGAAGCTGGCCCGAAAAGAGAACTTTTTCTCTTTCCGGGTTTGCATGGGTTTGTCCCATAAAATGTAGTAGTACAGTAAATATAATACTTAGAAAACAACCCAGCCTATTAAAAACGACCCTGTACATTCAATTTTCAAGTGAAAATGACCATGGTAAAAAACAGAAATATGACCCATGTCATTTTCAAAAGATTTTCATTAAATATTATCTATGTTAGTATGGTATGGTATACTTCTATCTACCTTGATAAGCAGTTTGATTTTGCATATCCAAAAAGGAGTGGTAATTTTGAAAACAACCCCAAATTTTGGAAATGACCTTGCTAAAAAAATTATACTATGACAATGCTAAAATGTTTGAAAACAACCTTGGGTTGTTTTCATGACAATGCTAAAATGTTTGAAAACAACCTTGGGTTGTTTTCTATCATAAGTACAGTAGTATTGTACCCTGAGAAGAAGAAAACCTTTCATTTAAATGCCAATCTGTTTCTATGTTTGGCAGATCCAGCGAAACTAGATTTTTTTGCTGTTTGAGCATGTTCCCATGGTGCAAGGATTCTGAAAAGTGGCTCAATCAATTCAGCACAATCTCCAGTGTAATGGAAACATCATGTTCAACCCTACCATTTGAAAAGTGGTCAAATATGTATCCATTTATTTCCAAAAACACTACAACATGCAAGCAACTTACATTTATGCAAATTTCAATGCACAAACTAAAAAATTGAAAAATAATAATAAATTAGGAAAAATTCTCAAATTGGGCTTTTTGGTAATTTTTTTACCTAAAACCTTAAACTTAAAACATTTGCAAATAGGTAAAATCTAAAAGGGGACAAATCAGCCTCTAGGTTGGCCAGCAAAGTGGCAAAGTTAGACAGACTTAATAGCAACTTTTCAGATTGGCTTTAAATCTTGAAAACCAATGAAAGTTTTCTTTTGTTTTTGTAAACAAATTAAGGCAAAACATAAAGATTCTATTACTTACTTAATGATTACTTCATGATAACCTTCATGAAAACACTCAAACCTTCATTTAAACCTTTACAGAAAACCTTTTATCACATTTTTGAAACTTTCTTGAAAATCTTTTCAAAAATCATTTTGGAAACCCTTTTAAAAACCTTTTTGAAAACTTTACAAAAATTGAAAAATCACAACAAGTTTGAACCCTTTTTTGAAAACCTTTTGGAAAACTTTTTGAAAATTTTTGAAAAAAATTGAAAAACCTCATTGACAGCCATTTTGAAAAAAATCAAAACTTTTTCAAAATATTTTTGAAAAAAAAATTGAGTACACAATTGAAAATATTTTTGAAAATATTTTTCTAAATATTGTTGGAAACATTTTTGAAAATATTTGTGAAAAAAAAATTAAAAAATAATAGAAATTTTGAAGACCTGCTTTTAAACAATTTATCAAACTTTTTCAAAAATAATAAAAAAACGTTTTTAAACTTTGTTGAAACCTTTTTGTGAAAATCTTTTTAAAATCATTTTTGAAACCTTTTTGAAAACATTTTTAAAAACCATTTTCAAAACCTTTTTCAAAACCTTTTACAACATCTTTTTAAAAACCTTTTTGAGAATTTTTGGAAGAATTTTCAAAAATCTTTTTGAAAATCTTTTTGCTTATCTTTTTGAAAACATTTTTTAAAAAATTTCTAAAAAATTTCTGAAAACCTTGTTGAAATCTTTTTTAGAATTTTTTCTTGAAAAAAATTTTGAAAACAAAATTAAAAAATATGAAAGCATTTTTGAAAACATTTTTGAAAGCATTTTTGAAAACATTTTTGGAAACATTCCTAAAAACATTTTTGGAGACATTTTTGAAAACATTTTTGAAAACATTTTTGAAAACATTTTTGAAAACATTTTTGAAAATGTTTTTGAAAAAAAATTAAAAATTTGAAAAAAAATGAAAACAATTTTGAAAACCTTCTTAAAAACCTTCTTGAAAACCTTTTTGAAAACCTTTTTGAAAACCATTTTGAAAACCTTTTTGAAGCCTTTTTGCAAAAAAGATAATCACTTTTGAAAAAAAATGGACTTTCACACACAGACAACACACACAGAAAAAAGAGAAAGAGAGAAAGAATGAGATAGAAATGGAAAAGGATTCAGTATAGAGAAGTATGAAGAAAGGCAGAGATACAGAGAAAAATGATGTGGACATGAAAGATGATTCTTCAGATTTTCAAACCCTACATAATTTTTTTCAACAGATGATCCCTTCATTTTACTTATTTTGACACATCCTTAAGTTAAATTAAATTAAATCAAATTAAATTATTGATTAGTCCAATAAAGTATTTTGTTCTGTTGTTATGAAAAAATATTCAATAATGTCAAATTTTACATTCTTTTATTGAAATCTAAACATCAAAAGTAAAATAGAATTGTAGCAACAATTTACCCAAATACAATGTACCTAAGCTAATGATGGTAGAAATATTATTTTACATTGTGGGTTCCAAATTATATTTGTGTATATTGATATGAATTTTAAGTGTTTTTGTCTAAATAAGTCTCCATTACTGATTTATTTTGCATCAACACATGTTCTGGATTAAATGATTGTTTATGAGCAAAACCAAAAATAAAAATCAAAGTTGAAACATCAAAAAATATTACTTTGCTTTTGCTAGAAATGATATCAACCTTAATTATTCAAAACAGAAATAATCACTAAATATAAGAGAAAAGATGAAAATTATTGCTACAAAATAAAGTACAACATGTAAAATATCAGAATATCCCAGAATCCTTCTGAAAAGGTATTTTTACAGACTAATAACACAACAAAAACAGTGATGAAAAATGTGAAGCAAAAAACAGTTTTCATGTTTTCTTGAGTTATGTGTGTGTCAGTGACACTGGTCAACATTAGGTGACAAAGACAATCTAGGGGACATAGGCAACCTAGGCAATGGTAAGCAACAATATATGATGATAGGTGATGGTAGGTGACAATAGGCAATGTTAGACAACATTATGCACTGTTAGATAGTGTAGGAAACTTAAGGCAACAAATGTGACTTAAATTCTAGGTATTGTATATCCCATGCAATTCTGAAACCTACCAAAAATGGTATGTTTACATTCTATGAAAATCTGAAACCTACCAAAAACAGTAGGTTTTGACATACCATTCCTATGTTAATTCTACAGGACCTGTTTTTCATGTGATTTTTTAAGACCTCAATAGCTCCAAAAAATCCAAATTTTTTTGGCTCTGTGCAAAAGTCCATTTTCACTGTCAAAGAATCTCAATGACCACTACTACGGTACAAACACAGTGGTTTCTGATTTTCTAATTTTTTGGTAGAAGAGTACAATAATACTTTGTGTGTAGGAGTACATTTTTTATTTTAGGAATTTATAGACAGTTTAATACCACCAGCTTAAAACTTATTGTCTAAAATTATATTTATTCCTACATGATTTAATAGAATATTACCATAGTCACTTACCTACTTGTAATTTCATTATGTTGTACTCTCACTTGTATGTATGTAGAGTTTACTCAAAAGGAATTAGTATGTTCAAAAAACTATCATTTTCGGTAGATTTTAAAAATGAACGAAAAATTTCAACTGATACCTACCAAAAACCATAGGTTTCAAATTGCCTGGGATAAAAGTGGTAAGTACCTACAGAGTTAACATAAAAGATAGTATTGTATGGTACCTTGCAGAATAGTAGTTTAATAAGGTAAATAGAAAATATAATAATGATATTCATATATATATATACCATTCTATGTACCTTGTTTTGATAATTTTTATGTACTAACAAATTCAAATATTGGGGTAACAAAAAAATGTTTAAATTTCTTTCTTATAAAATTTGTAATCAATATAAAAAATGAAGATACTTTGAATTATGGTAACATCAATTTTTTTTTTCGAGAAAATCTTTATTGGACAATAATCACTTTCTTAAGTTGTCAAAAATTATCAAAATTCTTTTTGTATCCCTAGGCAATTTTGTTCAACATTGGACAACATTAGGTGGTGTTAGAAGACATTAAGAAACAATGGGTGATAGTAGACAATGTTAGGCAACTGCATGAGACAGGCAACATTGGATGACCACAGGCAACTGCAGGCCACAATAACCTTTTTCTATTAAAAATCATAAAAAAATTTCCTTTGATAATGAAAATTTTTAATAAGATTTTTTAATTGCAGTTTTGTAAAGTTGGAAATACAACTTGAAAGTAAAACAAATCACATAAAAATGTGATTCTGTGATGTTCCAGTTTTCATGAGATACTCCAAATTGAAATGTTGTTGAGCTTGAATACCTTTTGAACCTCCAGGTATAGCTGGTAAGGCCGTACAAGTCACTGGTCTTATATGAAGAGCTGTGCCATCAGGGGTCATCAGGCATAAGCAGATATTGCCATGCAGGATAGCGAGAACCGTGAAAAGGGATCAAGATTCTCCGTGGCAAGACTGATAGGAGAACGCCAGCTCAATTGAGCATGATGGCAGATAAACAAGCAAGCAGTTTAAAGCAATGAGTTGCACTCACAATCTTTTCAGAAGTGAGTGCAACACATTGCAGGGCTGGCCAAGTGATAGGACTGGCAAAGACAATGGTGTTGACGCCAGCCGCTTGAACTCCGCCTAGTAAAATTTTGTTCCCCACCCTCCTTCCCTTTTGTTTTCTTTGAGCATTTGGTTTTTGGAATGGTGACTTCCGAATCTGAAATGATGAGGTTGGCTTAAATGATTCAGAACTTGCATGACTGATAGGGGCCCCAATCCATGGTAACAACAGAAGACTCTGTGAGAAGTTTGCACTTGCGCTCTCCATGGCTTCTGCTGGTGGACGGGTTTGAATGTGACCAAGAGATGGTTGATTTTGGCATGTTTCATTCAGCTTCTGGATGTCATGATTGACTTACTCATGTTTTCAAATAATTGAGAATAGGCCTGCTTCTTGTTGCCTAAGGATCTTAATCCTAAGCAACTAGGAGACGAGAGTGACGGTTCATAACACCCCAAAGGATGTGTTGGTTTAGGTTGCCATGTTTGTATTGAGTGCAGCTCTTTAGCTAAAAAGTGGTCAAATGTTATTCGTCCAGTTTTGTGATCTAGAGATTAGTTGCTTGCATGGCTTTACCTAGGTACCTAGCACTACCTGCCTACTCACCTTGTCAAGATGGGAGTAGATAGTAAGAAAAAGACGGTATAAAGAACGGTAAAGTCTGACTGGTTGAAAATATACAAATTCCTATTAAAAAGTTAGAAGTTAAAACGAAAAAAGTCTGTAGGATGGTTATATGATACCATTACTAATATTAATTTCTTTATTAAAATAAATTTGAAGACCGCAAAAGGACGTGAGGATGGTACAATGTTGCCATTAATATTAATTCCTTCATGACATAGACTAATTTTCATTACGTTAATCTCATCCATCACTTTCAAGAGTAAAACATCAATTCTTAGACATGATGGTGAAAGGAGGGTGGTTGGATATCAAAAAGTGCTAGCAAATTATTGCCAAGCATTTTGATTTCATTGACAATGCCATGCCATCTTA
>JALLOT010001061.1:0-18324 GCA_036939595.1 Thalassiosira livingstoniorum | reverse complement strand
TCAAAAACCCCCTACTGGCCTAATTTGGTGGTAACCTGCCTCAAATACTACTAGATGCTAATCATGCTAATACTTCTTATGTACCATACCATACTTCCATCCGTGCATGCTGTAATAATTACTCGATCGTAGTACAATACCTACCTACATGCGTACATACCTACAATACCAGCCGTCACCCACAGAAAAGATACTTTTACTTTTTGGATATTTTAGTGCTCCTCCCATTCCAAAGATAAGAAAATACTTAGGGAAATTAGTAATTTTCACTTTTCTCCGACTAGCTGTCTACTTACTTTTAGCAAGCCCCAAATACTGTGCAGAAAAAAATATTACACACTAGTAGTAAAGGAATGTCATGGAGAATCATTGTGTGCAATGATTATTGATCAATTTCAGGGAAATGAAGAAACTGAAAAGCAGCTGAAAAGACCAAGTATGGTCTTGAGTTTTAGTTTCAAATTCTTTTTGAAAGTGACCTTTCTTGTCTTTTGACATGTTCCCATATGAATTATTTTCTAAATACTCAGTTTACATTTAACATTATGAGTCATTCTTTGATAATTTAGGAAAAATAAGTGTACAATCAAAGTTTATTGAAGATCCCATTAGATCATATCTAAAATATTTATAGTGGCTATAACATTTTTATTTTTTTCTCGAGAGTCTTACATTTTTCTCATTTTTGAATGAAGTAATTTCCTGCTTTTCAATAAACTCCTAACTTAAATTTCTTTGTCATAATGAAACTTTTTATTTCCCTAGAAAAATGATTAACACCCCTTTATATTCCTCTTCTTACCTGGTGTTAACCCTATACCATGAGTTTAATAGGTAGTACTCTAAAACAACTTTGTTTTAGAATCCAAGACTGCTG
Source organism: Thalassiosira livingstoniorum (assembly GCA_036939595.1). Classification (NCBI taxonomy): domain Eukaryota; phylum Bacillariophyta; class Thalassiosirophyceae; order Thalassiosirales; family Thalassiosiraceae; genus Thalassiosira; species Thalassiosira livingstoniorum. The sequence goes on along the minus strand of JALLOT010001061.1, from coordinate 17,447 downwards.
GCCTCCAATTTTTAAAGATATTTTTTATTGCTACTATCTTTCAAGTGGAATAATATACCTCATCTATAAAATAAAAAAGATAAGTTTGGTCCTTCTTTCAAATTTTTGAGAAGTTTGTATTGATACTTTTTAGAGTGTTGGTCCACATTCCACCTCTTTGGTATAAATTATTTAAAAAGTGTATATCATGTGATCAAAGAAATAGTGTCTGGGAGGGAAACTTAACTTTTGATAGTATTATTGGGTAATTTATTCCAAAAGGGAGATTTCTCAAAATAAATCAAAATTTTCATTTGAGCATATTGCAATGTTCTTTGTTGATGATTTTTCAATGTGTGTGATGCCTGACAAGACCTAAACATATCAAGAAGTGAGTCTGGCTGTTTATGATTTTCAAGTTACATTTGATTATCTCTAATTTGGTGAACTCTGGGGCATCATTGCATGTTATATTATCTTTCACATTTGTTCACTCCTGTATTCATTATCCCCTTTTTTATATAAACTAAATTTTGTTCGTCAATTTCAAACACACTATTTTCCTCCTTTGAAAAGAGCATGCTCTCGATATGAGTTGCCTCTCATCAAGGGTGCTATCTGGGGTTATTTCAAGCTAGGTAGACATTTTGTGGATTAGCATCCAATACATGTTTTTGTGTCAACAGTTTGATACTTCTTTACAGAGACACAGAAATATTACTTTTTTAAAGCAAAAGTACAAAAAAAATTACTTGGTGTGAAATAGGGTGTGAGAAATATGTACTTCATGGAAATTAGAAACTTAAATTGCTTTCAGGGTAATGACACCAATAAAGAATATGACCAGTTCAGCTAAATTTTAATCTTGGGCTATCCACCACTGATCAACATTTTAATGACATTTTAAAATGATGCAATGAGAACCAAGTTGAAGAATTTAATGTAGAAAGGCATTCCTTGATACTAAAAAAACCTTAAGCTTTGATATGTTGTGGAATTTATTTAGCTCTGTGAGACCACCAACCACTGTCAAAAAGACCAAATTAGGGTTTTCAAAAATAATTTTGGATCCAGAAACACCAAGAACCAAATGGATAAGGTCAAAAACTGTGCTTGTGTCCTAGCCCCGATTACTTTAGCATTTAAGGAATTTAAAAGTAAAGTCAATTTAATTTTCTTAAAAACAAATAGAGAAAAATTAGTCACCATTGGTTTTCACTCTCATACAAAAGTCTTGACAAGCATTTTGAAGGGGAATTAATTTTTGGCCTACTGAATTGCAACAAAATAATTAATATGATAGAAACCACCAATCAATTACTTGACTTCAGTCTTCAGGCAAAACTAGAATAATAGATTAAAAAAGAAGGATGAAAGTAAAGTTTCTTTGTGTGGCACTTACTTTTTTGAAGTCAAAAATGAGGTGTAAAAGATATACCAAATTAATTTTTGAAAATAATGAAAAATAAAGGAAAAATACTTTGTGAATGTGCTATATTGTGCCTTTTTGGTACATCTTTATTAGTTTTACTGTAATCCAGCCATTCATAATTCATTTCAGAAAATATTTCTAAGAATAGCAGGTACTAATCCTTGTGCATGGTGTTCTTCTTAAACATGGTCATAATTTGATCTTGTAATTAGGAGAGCAACTACTGTTGAGTTCATTCAATAAGATTAAAGTACTCAACAACCTCAAGTAAAAATTCATGCCATGATTACATGTCACTTTTTTATCTTTGTATTAATAGTTGGGGGATCATTTCCATTTATTGTAGAGTTTTGTCACAAACCATCCAAAGGAACTTTGATTAAATTTGATGAAAAAAATAGGTTTGGTATTTTTGTCTGTATCATGATTTTTTCATGCATTGTCTATTATACAAGTCATGCTAAATATGTTTTTAATAATTTTGGTACAGCTTGATCAATCTTATTGGGTAGCTGTTAATTTTTTGAAGTATTTGTTGTTGGTTTATGCATTGCTTGTAAGTGCTTGTGTCCAAGGCAACTTGTTTATAATTGAGTGTACTTTTCATTACTTGTAAAAGATGGCAACTTTTGGGTGATTAATACTTCAATCTCATGACAGTTTTGTATCAATTTTAATTTCAATTGTTGTCAACATGAATATTATTTAAGTTCTAGAGGTCCAACCTTTCATTGTATGTGAATTATTATTTATTTATTCATATCATTACATTATTTTTGACTTTGGAATTTGGTGATTTTTGCTCTAGAATGTATAATACACTCATTATCTTTGATCAATAAAATTGTTTGAAGGTTTTCCCTTTCTTCAATTGGTATTACATTGGTCTGTTTCAAATTTTTGTATCAATTAAAATTATTTGATAGTTTCTGTTGGTATTGATATGAATCTAGTATGTTTTATAATATTTATTTTTCTGTATTTCTCTATCTCAATACTTGGGACATTTCATGCAAGTAAGTTAATACTGAGATATGATTACTCTTTACTCAATGTAACTATATTAGTATTTTAAGGAAGGATGACACTACAAACTATGATAAATTTTAAGAAAAAATATTTTATCCATTTCTCTGGAAGTTACTCCTCAATTATTTTGTGGCATGTTAATCTAACATTTTTTGTTCTGATTATGATATTCTTTTCTTTGACGTTGAAAATATATCCATATCCAGTTCTGTTTTTCTTTTATCCTTCAACATGATCTATCTTATAATAATTAGTATATTTTGCTGGTTCATCATTTAAAATTTGATCTATCATGCCATGGACTGGTTTGTAGTGATGAAATTAGTTTTTGGGAGGCTTAGTTCTGGAATATGTTAAACAATTTGCATTTCTTACTTGCAGTATAATATTTCAGACTGGTCTAATGAAGCTGTAGATTTCAATTTTAAATATTTTTGATTGGTAGATAAGCATAAATAATCTCCATTTTTCAGGTTCAATTCTCACTGAATATTGCCCTATTGTGTCCCTTTTTCATAGAATTTGCTACTAGAGTATATTTAAATATTGAACAGTATTTAAATTAACTGATCAAAGTGAAAAATTTTCTCAGCTAAATTGGCATATCACTCAATATTTAATTTTGATGTATAATTTTGTCAACAGTTAACATTATTACCTTTTAACAGAAAAAATAGTCCATTGCACAATATAGTCAATCTGGGAAAAATCATTCCTGGCTGTAAACCTTTTCCAATCTTTTGTGGTCATTATCTTTGTTACTACTTTAAAGCTTACAAAACTAATAATCATGATCATCACTTCCATTCAAAAAAGTGCTGATGATATTTTCATGTGGCAATTTGCCACCAGGCATAATACAAGAAAGATTTTTTTTGAATTTTTATCATATTTATTATTAGAGACACTACATTTTAACCATGATGCTGCTCATGTATTCATTATCTAGACACCATCCTTCCAGTTTTAGGCACTATGTATTGTTAGTTTTTCTATCATACCATTTCAATGAGTGCAATACCTTGTATCTCTAATGGATAGGTCAACAAGTAATATCATTTCTTTTGAAAATATAATATGTTTTTGTGATGATAGACAGACAAAGTTCTATGTAAATAGGGATTAATTTGTAACATCAATGAATGGTGATGATACTAATTGTGTGAAAAATTCATTGTTTCATAACTTATTAAATAATGGGGATTTTTTCATCCTTTGAATGATATTTTGTTGGATCCCATTATTTCTATATTTGTTGTAGATTTCAAGAAAGTATTTTCATCAATTTTTCCATAATACAACATCAATTATTGTGCCAATTTTACCAATAATAATGCTATATCATTTATCCTTGTAACTGAAGTAGAGACTCTATGAATGTGCATCTTAAAGGTATGCCATTGCTGCTAAATAATTTTCTATACAGAAAACTTTCTAGAGTTTCTCTTGACTATCATAAATACTTTTGAAAATGTTATTCTTATGAGATGTTGTATGAGAAAAGAATTTACATCATGTCCAAAGAATGACAACTATTGTAATTTGGCAATTGTTGATGGTCACTGTCAAATTTCAAGGGTTACTATGGAGTTGGAAACATATCAATACATTGTTGAAGCATAAGCATGTCTCGTGAATGCAGAGATTTCTTTGTCAGTGAAATATCTTCTTTGATTCTCATTCAATTGCTATTGTAGATGAGAAAAAAAGAGAATTCTCATGATGTTGAAATATATCCAACAAAGACCTTGGAATTCATTAAGAATTTTGTTGCAAAAATCAAAATATTTTGAAAACTTATCTTCTTCTGGAGAATAAGAGCTTGAATATTTTCATAATAAACTATAAATAAAACAAATTACATTTACACAATTGTGTTACTTTACAATAATGACTTTGCTCAATTTTATTTTTGTTTTTGTTATGATGTCTGATTTGGTTCTTGGATTTAAAAATGAAAAAGGAAAAGACAAAAAATCAACCAAATATTGACAATTCAATTGATCTTGATTTATGATGCAGTATGTTTCTTTGCAACAGTGGCCCTGTAATGATAATGTTAATTTAAATATTTTTCTTGACCAAATTATCCATTGTGTTTGTTATTCTGTTGATTCTGAAAAAAAGGTTGGCCATAAAAATACACTCTCCCCAAATTGGCAGTCATGTTGTTTATATTATTTCTCATGAATTGTCAAATTCCAAAAAATCAAAAGTACAAGAACAGAACAAATGACCTTATATGAATATCTCTATGATTAAACAAATCACATTGGTTGGATTTTTTTGACAATTGTCCCACAAAAAAAGGGTAATTATTTTTCAAAATCCATGAAATTTACTGTTATGTTCAAATCTATTAGAATTAGTAGATGCAATATCAAACACCATAAATATTTAGTTTTATGGAAGGGTTTAACATAGTTGTAATTGATTTTACATGAACAAACCTGACAAGTTTGAAAATGGAATTCTTTAAAGCTGTTGACTAAAACTTACAAATATTCATCACACAAGACTGTCACTCGATCATTACACAAAGGACAAGTTGCATGAAAAAATGTTCCCACAAAAACTAAAGTAGTTCCCAGGCCACTCTTACAAGTTCTTCTTTTGTGTACTCACACATAATCTTCCCGTGAGCAAAATAAAAACATGTTGATGTGGGCTCGGTGGTTAGGATACATATTTCATTTCTACTACAAAAACAACAACAATTATTTATCTTCCTCTTGGTGGAACTGTGAAATATTGAATCTATCTTATTCAGACATTTTTCCATGATATTCCTGTTTTTGCTCAGTATGATTGCCATGTAGTATCTAGGCTTATTATTATTACATACTTATTTGAGGTAAGGAGCACAAACCTCATGGACAGATACTTTTATCTAGAATGTGACTAAAATAGTGATACTAATTTTGTTGCCTAAGCACTGTAGTGTCATTGGTTGCTTGTCAGTGTTATCATGTGGGATTCCTCTTTTGTTGTGATCAACTCCCTAATGTTACAATTACTAGTGTAAACTAGATTCAGCATATCCTTTCTGGGATTTGGTTCCAGGTTTGAATTGGTAACTGACTTTACCTGCCACCTATGGAACAAAGATTTTATTGCTATCATTCAGGTGGCCAATTTACTTGGATCAATTGCTGTATCAATTGAATCATTGAGTCATTTCTTATGGTCTTTGGGTGAATTTCCATGAAATGGCAGAAATTATCTAAGGTGCCTTTGTAATGGGTATGAAATGATTTTTGTATCATACAGGTCACTGTCTTTGATGAGAGCACTTTGACATTATTTTAACTGAAGGTGCTGCTGGACTTCTCTTTTTTCTTTATGCTGACAATCTTACAGGGATCTCTTAAATAGAAAGTACAATTTTTTACTTAAGAAAAGTTCAAACTTTTAGGCATCATGCACATACTTTTGATGTCATGAGGCTGTTGTTGAGTATCCTTTCTATCTATTATTTTAACTGAGATGCTAGAGCTAAAATTCTTGTATGTTTTCTATCATTTTTTCCTACTCTATCATTTGTCATAATCTTATCTATTAATACATCTATTGTGGACTTTAGATCACAGAATAATATGAAGATTAAATTTAAATTAAAATAAAATGTACAACATGTGAATTTAGTCAAGAAAGAGATACAGAAATATATGATAGTGGTGGTAAAGGTTAATAAAAGTTTAAGAAACATTCCAAAAATAGTCAAATTGCACTATATTGCCATGTGTAACTTTTTTCATGCTATTGGATGAGTATTCTATCACTAAAACTACTATTGAAACAGCATTGAGAGCCACACCTAATCATTATTGGAAAGAAAGATTCAATCAATTTTTATAGTTCATTTTTGGGATATTTTTGGCTGGGTTTGTAATCTTAAAAAAAAAACTAAAATTTTATTTTTCAGTCATATCAACAGCTAACTGGAGTTGAGTTTCCATGTGAGTACAAGCCCCACAAACCCCCCATGAGAGTATGTAATGAAGTAATCAGCATGTAAATTTTGGTTAATCAAGGAAAGAAGAATTTCACCACACTTTTATCAATCAGTGATTACCAAACATATCCAAATAAGAACAGAGAGAGGATGATCAATAGGAGATCTTATCTCTTGTAGATCAAAGGTATCATCAAACAAAAGAAAAATAGAAAAGGGGAAAACAGACACAGATAAACCTTAAAAGATTTCTAATTGAATCATAATCATCATTTGGTTTTGATTTGTAATCTCAAAATTTGAGGATTAAATTAATAAAAAACAGTGAGTTTTAGCATGCATAGAATTATCTTAAATGTGAACAAATAGAGATACCATAAATGTAGGAAGTGTTTAAGATCCTCAATTATATTCAAAGAAACCAAACTGCTTTTTATACACCCTGGTACCATGTCCCCTTCAGTCATTCTCAAAAAATGGGGTTGAAAGAAGGTCTGGTTCCAATTAATTATTGATATGATTGTTTTAAAATATACAACATTTTACTGTACAAACTAAATTATTATTATCATCATTTTTGTTGGCAATGCAAATTTATGTTGCATCAAACATTCCCTTCCCTCCTTCACATCAATGACATCATCACCAGCAACACCATCACTATGCTACCATAATCACCAACACTGCATCCCATCCCCACCACCACCATATGATCTGCTTGCTTGCTGATTTTTGTGTGCACTCATGCATTTTAATTGGTAACTGACAACCCATTTGAGACTGGAAACTGGCAACATCTCCTTTGTCCTCTCTCTTTTCTCCCCCCATTCACTCATTACAATCCATCAACAAAATCAACAAAAGAAATTGATTGCAATAAAACAAATCCAACAACACCAGTGCCTGATTGCTACTTACGCAAGCAAAGCACACAAGCAATCACTTGATTTACAGACCAGCAAGTATTGCAACTTGATTGATCAGGAGCAATTGCCATGCCAGCAAAAATTGCAGAATTTGCAGTGTTCCAATTATTTCAGCAATTGCAGGATGGGAATCAATTGGAGGTTGGAAAAAATGCCATTGATTGACATTAAAATCACATTAATTACAGCAATTGGAGCAAAGTGCATCAAGACAGCAAAATTTCAAAACAATGGTTTGTTTGACATCAAAAAGGGCAGTTGTAGCTTCATTAACCACCCTCTGGCACAACAATTTCTACACTTTCAATGTGCAATAGCAATAAGTTTTAGATTGTTTTCACTATCATTAGCTGTAAATTTATTACTATTATTATTATCCTTGTGCACTAGAACAGTTATTTTAGAATTATTAATATTATTAACATGAAAAGGTACAAGAAATTGTATACTTTTCTGTTCTTCCCTGACCCTGTGTTCCCTTGCCAGTGCCCCAGTTGCCATCTGAAAAGAGGAAATGATCTTTTGTTACTTGTTAGGATCATATTATTGTCATAGATGAAAGTTTCTAGGTTTCCAATTTTTACATAGGTAAGATAACTTAACCAAATGGCAAAATGATGAGATTCTGGATCTAAGTCAATACTGGGTGATTTTTATCAAACTAAGGCACAAATATTCTCTAAATGATCATCCCACAAGTAGCAGTGTGTAAGAGGCTCTGACTGAAGTTCAACTAAAGAGCAATCTTAAGGTAGGTCAAATCATTTTTCTGTTGGTGTAGAATAAAATTCCATGGTGTAGTATTTTTTCATGTTAGGTAGAATTGATACAATACAGTATAATAAAACAGAAATTTTAAAGTACATTTAGTTGGTCCGTTTGGACGGGTTTACGTGGGATGACTCTCCTAAATTGCACCGATACAATACAGTATAATAAGTATGTACTTTCATACAGTATTAGTTAGGTAGATAAACAGATACAACACATTTGTGATACTAATTGAGATTAAAATAATCTCAATGATCACAATTACAACACCATATGACCATAATATGCACACCTAATCCCAAAAATTGCACATTTTTATTACACCACACATGGTTCATAGTCCATTGAAATACAGTAGCTTACTTACTTTATTGCTTATCAATATTAAGTATTGAAACAATTTTTTTTGACTATTTCATATTGTTTATACCAGGACAAACCACATTCATAAGACATAAACACAAAACATAGTTAGTAACACTTTTTCTCTACTATAAATGTAACATTATTTGTACTTAAGTGGCTAAAATTCATATTCTTCTTCACATCATCAAGATACTTAATAATGTTTTAAAATGTGTTTGTTGAAACACTTCCTCATGTTAAAATTACAAAACAATTGTACACTGTTTTTGAGGTGTGATGTATCACATATATTCAAGAGAAATGATTGATTTGTTGACAAAAATAAATTAGACTCTTTGAATCATCTTGTTTGATTGTGTCTCTTCCTCTTGACTCTTGACTAATTAATAAACATGACATATTTGTTTGGTCCTTGAATTTGTTCCCTGTTTTTCTTAACAATACCTTTTGATTAATTGGCAATGGAATTAATCATCTGTGGAAGGAACATTTAAAACTTGTGGAGGCTTACCAAACATGTCAGGAGGAGCTTAATAAGGTTGTTGAGATAAGACTAATTTCAATATTCAACAGATTTGTAGGGATTATTGATATTGAAGGTTTTTGAGATTAGACTTATCTCAATAACCAAATAATTTTGAGTGCTTATGAAAGATTGTTGATATAAGTCTAATCTCAATAATGAACAAAATAGGTAGAATTAGTATGTATGTATATTATGTACTACATGAGTAAATAGTTTACATAATTTATCTCTAACTACATACCTAATCTACCCAATATTTCCAACTCTGGTCAATTATGCATCAGTCAATTATGCATTTTGCGAATCTAAAAAATGCATAATTGACAGTTTTTACGAAAAAGCTGTCAATTATACATTTTCCCTAAACACGCACGCACTCATTCACGGGGAAGCCAGTCACTACCATTCAGGTTTTTCAAGCACAACAAGCCACAAGCCAACCACCATGCATTAAAAAATAATAAGTACGAATAATAATAAGTAGTATGATAGTACCAGCGTTTAATTAAAATGAAGCGACTTTACTTAAATGAATCAAGTTATAAAATAAATATTTAGTACCGGGTCTAATTTAGTGAAACTTGCCAAGATATGAAACATATACAAAATAATAATTCTCGAAAGATATTGTTCTCAAACGTCCGGATTTGTAAAACATTGAAGTTGAAACACTTCAACTAAATCTTAGTATCTTTCTCTTTTTCCCATCAAAAGAAATTTTTTTGTATGTCTTTTAAAAAAAATATTTTCTCTATGATGGTGTGTAGTTTTCGAAAAAAAATACAACAAGATCGTTTGTATGGTACTCTAATGTACCCCACTTATATTGCTGGAGGCTCGTAACATCCATGAAACTAAATTCGGACAGATCAAAATCTAACATGCCTTATTTTTTTCTACATGTCAAATACTATTGTCTACAATGTATTAAATTGAATCAAGTCTTGAAATTAAGACCCACATTGGTGCATAGTTTGCTCTGGAGCTACTACACAAACCCACATGGAAAATTGACTATTCAAAAAGCTGAGAATCTCAGCTTTTCATAGAGGTATGGGTCTGGGGGGTGGTTTCATAGAGAAATACGTGAAAAATACCAAAAACAAAAGCGGACATTTTCTTGATTTATTTTAATTAAACACTGGTACTTACCATACCCTATTTGGATTTTTTTTTGAGGGGAAAATCGGTAAATACGCTAGGTAGGTACTACTGAGTACCACCAAGCTAAATGGCGTCTTTTCCGCTGATTCAAACGCCCCCAATCACCCCAAATTGGCATTGGTGGCGTTGATGGCAACAGGTCATGGCTAATCAACCATGGCACCACCATCGAATAATACTCAACACAAGGCATTACTGACCATTGCCACTAAAAATAGACTACAATAAAGCGCAAACGCACACTATTACACTATGGCACGACGGTGCGCTGACGACAACGTCGGCACTTCCGAAGCCTTTTTGTTATCTTAACTTTATGTAATAAAAAATAATTAGCTATTACTTATCCGACTTCGATGTATTTGATAGGGGTAAATCGTTTGTTGTGTTGCAATGTTGCCGCCTCGTTGTTGGGCGGCTGAAATCCCATGGTCAACGTCAGTTTCATCATGGTGTTTGATAGTGTTTGATCATGGTGTTGGTTGGGACTCGGTTAATCGATCGAGTAGGCAATCGGACATCAACATCATGCATCGACCAAAAATGATGAAAAAAATTATTTCTGCACTAGTGACGTCATTGAAAAATTAAATTGACAAACATGTGTGAGAAAATGCATAATTTACAAATATGAGATAATTTTTTTTTAAATGCATTATTTGAATTTTTATTTAACAGAAAGGTGGAAGTTGGAGTGTAAAATCTGGTTGGAGTCTATAATTGACTAGCAGTCAATTATGTATAATTGACTGAAGCATAATTGACCAGAGTTGGAATGATAAATCACACCGGGTGTGCATTTTTTTTTCAATTTTAGTTTTTACTACATATTTAGAAATGGAGGAAAATGTACACCCTATTATACTATAGTAAATAAAGTAGTGAGATTCATATTTTTATTGTACTAAAACCTACTTACTTACCTATGAGTTGATTACTGTATCCCAGTATTGTAGTACTGCATTTTTGTTAGTTGCGATTTATATTTTTTTGTACAGCTTACAATAAGCGGCTGCACTTGAAGTTTGGTGTCTATTTTTGTATGAGTTCCCATGTAGTTTTTGGTACGTACAAAAATTCTGGTTTGAGGCTTCTGATTGGTCAGATTTTTACCTCACATTTTTGCCCATAAAAATGAAAAACTACAACTAATTGCAACAATTATTAATAGCAACCCATTTACACAAGCAATTCATTCATTAAATCTCTCATTCTCATCGCAACACAAATAAGATGAGTACTATAGTTCTGCCAATAGAATAAAATTGTAATACTAACATCAATAAAAAATAAAGGATGCTTAACATTATAATGCCAAGAGTGGGGCATGAAGGTTGACATTTGCGTGTCCCCAATTATTCATTGCATCCAACATAACAAAAAGGTCTCCAGATATTACGTCCTTAAGTCCACTTGTTTCTGTTACCCTGGAAAATGCAACCTCACAAGTGTATCGTAGCTTGCATATTATTCTATCCGCTGCAACTTCGGCAGCCGAAAATTGTTTTCTACCGCTTAGAAATTTTGGAGTCTTTTGATGGTTCATGTTTGGGTAGAAACGTGCTGTATCAGAAAAACCGCGATCCGAAAGCATAGCCCAGCCACAAGGGCATTTCCTTAATCTTGGTCCCCATAATTCAACAAGACTTTTCTCTGACACTCGGGCCAAAAATAAATTCGTATGCTCAAAGCTCAAACCCATCGGTGTTGACCAAGAAATGCAACGGACAGCGCTGGCTTTAACCTTATCAGAAAAGCACGCTCGTGTAAATAATGTGTTTTGTCTTGGTGTGTGAATTTTAAAGTCTTTTCCATCGGGTACGGCACATATTTTCTCCATGCGTTCATTTTTGTAGGCTTGTGGACATGTATGTTTGAGAAAATCTTCATTGATATCTAAAATTGAGAGATCGTAGCCAGCATCGCCCCATTGCTTCACCCATACTTTAATCTTCTTCCCAACATAAGAGTGACCTTTCAATCCTAGAATGTAGGCAATGTTCCGATATGAGAATCCACAATTGATCCTTAGCTTTGCCATCAGGCACCACTCAAAATCAGTGACATTCTCTCCGTATGGTATATGAATCGGTGGCTTCACGCCAAATAATGCGTGGGATATCATGACAGTTTCTTTCCAGCTTGAAAATCCATAAAGTGTTGTGGTTGCCGTTGGGTGAGTTTTGTAAAATAGCTTGCTTGTGATGGTTGTTCCCGTTGGCACTCAATTTAAATTCTTTTATTGCCAAAGAATCGTGCATTGATTTCATGTGCTGCTTAGTGGACAATATTTCTTTATCTTTCTCAATCAGTTGCTTTTCCATCTCCCTAATTTTTGCTTCATAATCTTTCAATTGGTTGGTGAGCGTAGATTCTTTCTCGGCCCATTTACGCTCTCTTGCACGGATGTCCATGTTAATATCATCAATTTCATTGCACGGAGTGCGCATTGCAGCAGCACCTGTTCTAGTGACACGGACAGGAGAAATTTCACTAGTGGGAGTCACGCTCCTTCTTTGTTTGGCCCTTGTTTCCACCATCATATTAATTTTTTCTAGTGATCGTGACAATGGGAAGTTCGTTCGCGAAGACATCATTGCACAAGTCATCACGGTGTTCAAACGGAATGACATACCAGTTTATTGCGCACCTTATGAAGCCGATTTCCAGCTGGTGTATTAGGAGAAGACTGGCTTTACCGACGGAACCGTAACAATTGACTCGGATATCTTTGCCCTCGGTTCGAATCTCATGGTCGACACCTTGAAACTAGAAAGCAAAAATGGACTTTGCAGAATATTGATTCGTGACGAAATAATGAGAAACAACCTGATAGCAAATAACAGTTCAAAATGGAATGATGACAACTTACTGCTGTTTTGTGCATTGAGTGGCTGCGACTTCATTCCCAGACTCTTTGGACTTCAATGGCAGAAGATCTACGAATTCATGAACAAATGGATCGTCACTTACGATGGGAAAAAGAGAGTGAAATTATTGAAGAAACTGTCTAAAAACATGCACTGGCCAAACATTGATGCAAAAGGAAAAGGTGACGAGGCAGTTGACTTTGTGGAGCGTGTACAAGGATGTGTCAATTTTATGAAATACGCACCTGTTATAGAATCCAGCCATCACGATCAGATTGTCCCTTTGAATCCACTCCCACCTAACTCTAAGCCATGGGCAGAAATTATCGGGTTTGATCCTCTCGATGGCTTCAAAGGCATTGATGTAACATCCGCACACATGTTAGAAATTTGGTGTCGCACACGCAAACCGTTGACTCCAATTTCCCATCCCTCACATTCCGACTACCAAGACAGACAATTGCCACATGGAGCACTCATTGATTTCAATAAATGTCCACTACGTACCATTCCTCAGCCTTTGCTGTTGCAGTGGCTGTATTATCATGGAGTGCCGCATCCAAAGGGATCGACGAAAGACGAGCTAATACAGCAAGTCCAGTTAGCAATTGATGTTGGCCTTGAAAAAACTTTTTCTTTTCTCAATTATTTCATTCAAACTCCATCCTGAATAGGTTAAGGGATTGGAGCTGCTGCGTCCAATTCAATGGGCGTGGAAGGTTTTTATCTCTATTTTTTGCATCTTTTTTATGTGTTGTAAATTGTATGCAAATTGGCGATTTTTGGCACACCTCTGATGAAGGCTAATGGCCGAAAGCCCATAACTCCAGGCTTAGGTCCCTGCCAATAACTGCTAAGTGATAGGATAACTCCTAACCTAGATGTTTAGAAGACAGCAAACTTCATCTAGGATTTATTCATTTTAATTCTACTTTTAAAATTTTAAAAACTGAAATCAACGCTCGATCTTACGTTTCGTGGGAGAAAATTGTGGCGTGCTCCGAAGTCTCATGGTCCTTGGACCCAGAAGAGGCTGTTTCATTTTTCAGACAACCAGGCTTTCCCGAAATTTCAAATGACTACATTGCATCTATATTTGGTAAATCAATGAACGGAATACGGAGCAGAGCGTGGCTTAGATTTGTTAGTGGACACATGGATATTGGTTCGTTGAAAATGGCTAAAGCAAAAATAAAAGGCTTTGAAAATGATGTCACAATCATTGAACTGAAAGTGACACCGAGCATGAAAAGCGAGGTGTACGGTGTCACGCTCGTATTTGCATTCAATGAAAAAGAAAATAGCCACTACTATGTCAGTGATGCTTCGAAGTGCGATTGCCCCAACGGATGGCTATTTTGCAGCCACACTCTGGCATTTTTCATCATAATTTGCTTGATACAAACAAAAAAGAGCTGGACATTTCAAGACATTCAGTATTTCTTACCTCAACCCATAAAGTCGTTGCAATGTCTTCTGCTCCCAGCAGAATATGTCTTTGGTTCACTATCTACTAAATGCGATTTCGACGGCCAAAATATGGATTTGCAGATTGGCAAGGCATTCCAAAAAACAGCAGGCCGAGACATAGCAAAAGAGATTCCGGGGTATTCGGCATCGGGTGATATCAATCTCGGTTCGGATGCAGTGGAAGAATCGTTTTTGTTGAGACAAGATCTGCTAAACCAAGATCAAAAGAATGAAATAAATTTGTTGGCTAGGTTGAAATCATATATTGAAGAGAGTAAAGAAGCTAGCAACATTGATAAAGGAATAGAATATAGGACACGCGGTGGCAATATCACGTCAGCAAAAGTGCATCAAATCAATCAGAAGCTCGTCACTGCTAGTCTGTCAAAGGAGAGAGAGCGCGAGAAGATTCTTCGACACAACCGGCTGCAACAAATGATGGATGATGGCATCATCTCTGATAATAATGCATTATCTTACCATTTGAGATTCTTTAAAAATGAACGCACAACACGGTTGGCAGAAGTCGAAGCCGAGATTAAAACTGACGCCGACATCAAAGCAGAGAATGATGATGCCCCCCCGCCATTGCCATCACATTATGATAAGGAGTTTTTTTATGCTTATTTCGAAGACTGAGGAATGTTTGGAAAGTTTTGCATTTGCTTGCCATGGTTTTGGATAGAGGCTGATTAATAATGATAATGATGATGTTTGTTTTGGTGGGGGGAAATGACCCATTGCCGGCTCTAGCTGCGGACTAATTCTTGTGTGGTCTGCCATTGAAGAGCCATGCTTAACTATTGCAAGGAGTTGATCATAGTGCTCTTGGGAGGCGGTAGTGTTGGCGGTTGCTTGATTTGAGGGATGCGTGGGTGGTAATCTTGCTGTGATAAGAGCCGGCGTGTGCCATTGTTGATGTAATTCAAGTAGATTCCAGTAATATTATGTAAAATGTGCGTGACAAGGAGTAGCGTTGAGTATCTCCGAAAAAATCAGAAAAAATCCGTTTTCCAGCCCAAACCAGAACTTTTTTTCCTAACTTCAAGTTCAGTCGCTTATACCATAGTAAGAGTATTAATGCACAGTTGGTATTACTGTACGCTCTATTGTACATACATACCTGCAATAATAAAAGCAGGTATCTTCTACAGTGAGAAGAGAATAGTTTATCGATTTTTGCTTTGAAAATAGATAGAGGTTGAAAATGTGAAAAATGCGAACCTTGATCGTTTCTGGCGCCATCAGAGCGGGCCAGCTGGCGCCAGAAAACAAAAAAAACGATTCTGTATGAATAGAATGAATATTATTTGAAAAAATAAATAAATATTGATGATTTTATTTCAAATTTCAAAGTATTTTTGGAAAAATCATTCTTATTTTGGAAAATTCTTTTTAAAGATCTTAATGTATTCACATCATACATATTCATAATGCTTAATATTGACAAGTATCTAACTTTTCACATGTAATTAAGAATCAAATGATATTTTTCAGGTGCAATAAATCTAAGCTTTCTTTGAATTAAAAATATGGAAGGTGGAAATTATTTCATTGCACCAAAAGAGGTATCACATTCATATTCCTTGAGAAAAAAACAAAAATTGAAGTTGTAAATAAAATCAAAATATATAGGGTATATGTCGTTAATTTTCAAAAATCAATAAAAAATATAATTGTGGAGTTAATGAAAATGTGCAAAAAATATTATCATTGCATTTGAAATATTATTCTAAAACATTCTGACTGATTAGTTATTAATTAATGCATTTCATATTTAATTTATTTCTGTAAAGGCAAAAACAAATATCATAAATAAGTTTAACTAGTAGTGATTACTAAGAAAAACAATTGTGTCGAAATGAAATTCTCATATACATATAATTTTTTAGTACAAACTGGTACCTTTGTACTTGATTTTGAAAAAACACGTAGAATTGTGTACAAACTAGTACATTTGTACTTGATTTTGAAAAAATCAAGTGCAAATATGTACAATCTGGGAGACAGTGCAACACGATCATTTTCTTCGAAAAAAAAATAGGTTTCTCTATTCAGAAACAAACATACAAGTAATAAAGTAATAACGAAAGCAAGGTTTTTAGTTGCTGCGAAGCGTTCAAAGATCACCAACTTTTAATTTTTATTTTTATCGATCACTGCAACGATTCCACGATCATCTAACCGATCACACAATTCACAATGATCATATGATTGTCATGATCGTTATGATCGATATGACCGTTTCGATGATCGGTCGGATGATCGATGATCGTTTGGATGATTGGTTGGATGATCGTTTTAATGATCATTTTGTAGAGTATGATACTGTACAATAATACTACTAATAATATTATTCTACACACTCGTAAGTATTAGGTAAGTACCCTTAGTTTACCTTGTAATGCTATTATTCATACCCTAGTACTACTTATGTATTTGGAGTAGTAGTATCTATCCAGATTAGTACGAGTATTATTTTTTAATGTATAATATGTAGACAAAAATCGGCTGAATGACCGATCATGACCAATCATGACCGATCATTAGACCGATCATGACTGATCATTTGACCGATCATGACTGATCATTTGACCGATCATGACCAATCATTTGACCAATCATGACCGATCATTTGACCAATCATGACGGATCATTGATCATAGACGATCACCAGGTCAATCATACAATCATTGGACCAATCATATGATCATCGAAATAATTTTTACAGTTATTTTATCGCCAAACGATCATTTGTCAGTTACAATGTAGTAAACGCAAAAAAGTACCTTTATATCTTAATATTTTTTTGTTCATTTGGATTGAAAATATTGCCATAAAATAATTACAATGATCACAAATGATCCATTTTGCACTGTCTCCCTGGTACTGTTGTGTAAATTTTGGAAAAACATGAAACAATTGACACAACCAAAAATGCAATTGATCTTGTTTCTTC